>OX638132.1:39661719-39901719 GCA_951804985.1 Dryomyza anilis | reverse complement strand
TTTTTCTACACTAAAAGTTGTAATAATTTCATTGAAATCGAAGAAGGTGAGTTCTAACCGCTGGTCGATTTGGTGTGGAATGGCCCATATACATATTAGCAGCGTAGTACAATAGCGATGTTAAATCTTTATTTTCAACGCTTGCAGAAAATGACGACAAATGTGCACTATGTAACGTTGTACTGAAAATTCAAGATTTTTTTCTCAACCAAAAATTTTTTTTTTAAGTTTTTTTTGTTAAGTTTTTCGATTTTGTCCGTCCGATAAAAGGTATTTTCAGAAGTTTTTTGAAGCAATTTACTGCTGTGTACTAATCTGACTTATTTCAATAGAGTATTCCGCCTAGTACTTCACTGTTTTCGGGGTTCCAAACTTAAGCCCTATGGTTAAGGTTCATTAATATTACAAATAAAAAAAAACACTTGACAAAACGTACCTTTTATTGAAGGGCAAACCACTTTATGAAATTATAAGTATGTTTTGTAGATCACAATAGTAATTTCCTTTATTTTTAAAAACGTTTTTATTTATGCTTCTTTTTAGACTAGTATTATGCAACTAGTGTACTTGTAACAAAAATTTAAATATTTATTAAGACGGTCAGTACTTCTGCGTTTTCAGACTCAAATCGAAATGATCGAGATCAAATGCGCGCTGTTATGTTAGAGTGCCAAACTGTCGATCACGCGTTATTCAAACGGTGTCTATATATTTTTAATAAAACTGAACTAGTCCCAAATTGCCGCTAATGTTAGATCTCTCATTGTTTCACAATGTAAGGTAGTTAATATAGATTCAAACTTTTTTTTGTTTAGTTGCGGATAACAACTTTCTCTCATGAGAAATGTCGCATGAGATAAAATCTGATTAGAGAACATAGAATGAATTAAAGTCACGACACACTAGTTTTTTTATTTGACTTGGTTTGATTTCTAAATCAATTTTTAATTTTTTCATTTTTGTTATATTTAATTTGGTGGAAACATAAATCGTTACAAATACTTGATCTTATATTTTTAAGTAAGAATTTACATTGCAAATTAGATGAGTGTAAGTTTCCTTTGTCTTGCACTGATATTCATCATATTCCAATAGTATTAAATATTGAATATTATGAGTTCTTAAATGTTTTTCCCTCATATGAGTCTAATTTTGAATTTCAAAAATGTGATTTTGCACAATTAAATACTTTTATTGAAAATATTAATTGGGACTAATTATTCCTGCAAAATTATACGTCAAATTGTTATGAACTTTTGGCGTATGTATAAGTTACATAATATTTTTGTCGACAATATTCCTTTGTTGTCTAAAAAAATTCATAAATTGCCTTGGTATACTAAGGCTTTAAAATTTTTTAAAAATTTAAGAAATAAATTTTATAATAAATTTAAAGCCACAAATAATATTGACTTTCAAATTAAATATCTTCATTATATGAGCGACTTTTGGATAAGTTTATATATATATATATATATATATATAGATATAGATATATATATATATATATATATATATATATATATATATATATATATATATATATATATATATATATACATATATATATATATATATATATATATATATATATATATATATATATATATATATATACATATATATATATATATATATATATATATATATATATATATATATATATATATGTCATTCCAAATTTCCTCAAATTCTGAGATGGTGCTGCCAATCATGCCATCCACATGGCAATCCACATGCCAATCATGCCACATCAAATCAACCAAGTGATTAGCAAAATATTGCTTATTTTAACAATCCGATTGATAATTTAGTCTGCATCACGAATAACAATTCAACAATTTAAAATAACAATTTCAATTATTAATCTTGAAGTTTAAGTTTTAATTTTAACGTCCAATTTGAGTAAAGTAATACCAACGATGGATTATTGCCAATGCCATTTTTTTGATCAATATGATGATTGTTAATTGATGATTGTTAAATGATTGTTAATTTATTGTTAAAATTAACTATTTATTTTTAAGAGTATTTGCAATGTTTTACTCTCGCAGGCTTGCCAACTGCCGAGAATTCTAACAATACGTGTTAAATTTTATAAGTATATCTTGAATACTTTTCGAGTTATTGGTGTCCGTTGACCGCATAGAAATCATTTCTTTTGTCAGAACTCATTTTTGGTTAAAACATATTCAAACGAAATTTCAACCGAACTGCTGATGGATATGCGGTTGCCGTTTGTCATTTATTTGGTTGATATAATAATGTACTTAGTTGCCGTAACAAATGCACAAACGTCTATTTTTGGCGAAATAAAATATGCAATCATGAGTTTACAAAACCAAATGTAATTCGGCTGCAACACGGAAACGTTGTTTCAATTAAACTCATGCCAAAAGAGTATTTTTCTGTGTGTACTTTGAACTAACTACTTTTTTACCTTTAGATATGACGAAAATTACTATCTCTTCAAACAAATTACTAGCCTTCTTTACGGGAATGAAAATTACTTAAAAAAAACAGTAATTACTGCACAGAAAAAAAGTTCATACTATTTATGAATTTCTTCATCAATTTTATGAATTTTTCATTAAGACTCAACCAATGAGATTTTTCCAATTTAGGAATCGTTCATAAAACCGTAATGAAAAAGGTCATAATATTGATGAACGCTTTCATAATATTTATGAAAAAAATTAATGATATTTATGAACTTTTAAACTATTTAAAAATAAAAAATAAAAAAATATATTTTTGTATTTTCTTGTATTATTATTTTTTATTTTATTATATTACTTTTTTATTTTATTATTTTAATTTATTTAATTTTTAACTATTTACATTTTATTTTATATCTTCTCTTGCTGTTGTTTGTTGTTGATCGATGTTAAGTACCTGCGGCGAACTTTTCTTTGGAGTTGTAAGCAACAAAGGAAACGATTTGCTTTATAAGTACGAAATCACATACGAATAAAAACCAGTTGGGAAGGTTAGATCACATGGGAAATTTTAAAGTAGGTATT
Source organism: Dryomyza anilis (assembly GCA_951804985.1). NCBI lineage: Eukaryota > Metazoa > Arthropoda > Insecta > Diptera > Dryomyzidae > Dryomyza > Dryomyza anilis. The sequence goes on along the minus strand of OX638132.1, from coordinate 39,898,696 downwards.
ATTATGATAGTTAGGATTATCAAAATTATAGTCGCTCTAAGCCGACTATAAATAGCCTACACATATGTGTGGTTACCATTAAAAGTAGTATATAGATCACAAGGATATACGAATCCAGAAAATAACTAAAGTTGGAATAAAAGGGCCAAAATAAATATCTCTTGAACTAGAAATGCTAGAAACTCCGTTAATGGCTCGTTTTAAAGCTAATAGAACAAGCTTTTAGAAAACATGTGGCCCGTGGTCATTATCCTTGCACTTCAAAATTGATGTCCTTAAAAAGGACCCTTTTTAAAATTCTGAAAAAAATCTTAAGTTTTTGTCAATTTATTATAAATGTTCATATTTTAAAAAATTATTTTCTAATTTTTTTTTTTTTTTGTATAGAAAAAAAACATTTTTTTTCTACACTAAAAGTTGTAATAATTTCATTGAAATCGAAGAAGGTGAGTTCTAACCGCTGGTCGATTTGGTGTGGAATGGCCCATATACATATTAGCAGCGTAGTACAATAGCGATGTTAAATCTTTATTTTCAACGCTTGCAGAAAATGACGACAAATGTGCACTATGTAACGTTGTACTGAAAATTCAAGATTTTTTTCTCAACCAAAAATTTTTTTTTTAAGTTTTTTTTGTTAAGTTTTTCGATTTTGTCCGTCCGATAAAAGGTATTTTCAGAAGTTTTTTGAAGCAATTTACTGCTGTGTACTAATCTGACTTATTTCAATAGAGTATTCCGCCTAGTACTTCACTGTTTTCGGGGTTCCAAACTTAAGCCCTATGGTTAAGGTTCATTAATATTACAAATAAAAAAAACACTTGACAAAACGTACCTTTTATTGAAGGGCAAACCACTTTATGAAATTATAAGTATGTTTTGTAGATCACAATAGTAATTTCCTTTATTTTTAAAAACGTTTTTATTTATGCTTCTTTTTAGACTAGTATTATGCAACTAGTGTACTTGTAACAAAAATTTAAATATTTATTAAGACGGTCAGTACTTCTGCGTTTTCAGACTCAAATCGAAATGATCGAGATCAAATGCGCGCTGTTATGTTAGAGTGCCAAACTGTCGATCACGCGTTATTCAAACGGTGTCTATATATTTTTAATAAAACTGAACTAGTCCCAAATTGCCGCTAATGTTAGATCTCTCATTGTTTCACAATGTAAGGTAGTTAATATAGATTCAAACTTTTTTTTGTTTAGTTGCGGATAACAACTTTCTCTCATGAGAAATGTCGCATGAGATAAAATCTGATTAGAGAACATAGAATGAATTAAAGTCACGACACACTAGTTTTTTTATTTGACTTGGTTTGATTTCTAAATCAATTTTTAATTTTTTCATTTTTGTTATATTTAATTTGGTGGAAACATAAATCGTTACAAATACTTGATCTTATATTTTTAAGTAAGAATTTACATTGCAAATTAGATGAGTGTAAGTTTCCTTTGTCTTGCACTGATATTCATCATATTCCAATAGTATTAAATATTGAATATTATGAGTTCTTAAATGTTTTTCCCTCATATGAGTCTAATTTTGATTTTCAAAAATGTGATTTTGCACAATTAAATACTTTTATTGAAAATATTAATTGGGACTAATTATTCCTGCAAAATTATACGTCAAATTGTTATGAACTTTTGGCGTATGTATAAGTTACATAATATTTTTGTCGACAATATTCCTTTGTTGTCTAAAAAAATTCATAAATTGCCTTGGTATACTAAGGCTTTAAAATTTTTTAAAAATTTAAGAAATAAATTTTATAATAAATTTAAAGCCACAAATAATATTGACTTTCAAATTAAATATCTTCATTATATGAGCGACTTTTGGATAAGTTTATATATATATATATATATATATATATATATATAGATATAGATATATATATATATATATATATGTATATATATATATATATATATATATATATATATATATATATATATATATATATGTATATATATATATATATATATATATATATATATATATATATATATATATATATATATATATATGTATATATATATATATATACATATATATATATATATATATATATATATATATATATATATATATACATATATATATATATATATATATATATATATATATATATATATATATATATATATATATGTCATTCCAAATTTCCTCAAATTCTGAGATGGTGCTGCCAATCATGCCATCCACATGGCAATCCACATGCCAATCATGCCACATCAAATCAACCAAGTGATTAGCAAAATATTGCTTATTTTAACAATCCGATTGATAATTTAGTCTGCATCACGAATAACAATTCAACAATTTAAAATAACAATTTCAGTTATTAATCTTGAAGTTTAAGTTTTAATTTTAACGTCCAATTTGAGTAAAGTAATACCAACGATGGATTATTGCCAATGCCATTTTTTTGATCAATATGATGATTGTTAATTGATGATTGTTAAATGATTGTTAATTTATTGTTAAAATTAACTATTTATTTTTAAGAGTATTTGCAATGTTTTACTCTCGCAGGCTTGCCAACTGCCGAGAATTCTAACAATACGTGTTAAATTTTATAAGTATATCTTGAATACTTTTCGAGTTATTGGTGTCCGTTGACCGCATAGAAATCATTTCTTTTGTCAGAACTCATTTTTGGTTAAAACATATTCAAACGAAATTTCAACCGAACTGCTGATGGATATGCGGTTGCCGTTTGTCATTTATTTGGTTGATATAATAATGTACTCAGTTGCCGTAACAAATGCACAAACGTCTATTTTTGGCGGAATAAAATATGCAATCATGAGTTTACAAAACCAAATGTAATTCGGCTGCAACACGGAAACGTTGTTTCAATTAAACTCATGCCAAAAGAGTATTTTTCTGTGTGTACTTTGAACTAACTACTTTTTTACCTTTAGATATGACGAAAATTACTATCTCTTCAAACAAATTACTAGCCTTCTTTACGGGAATGAAAATTACTTAAAAAAAACAGTAATTACTGCACAGAAAAAAAGTTCATACTATTTATGAATTTCTTCATCAATTTTATGAATTTTTCATTAAGACTCAACCAATGAGATTTTTCCAATTTAGGAATCGTTCATAAAACCGTAATGAAAAAGGTCATAATATTGATGAACGCTTTCATAATATTTATGAAAAAAATTAATGATATTTATGAACTTTTAAACTATTTAAAAATAAAAAATAAAAAAATATATTTTTGTATTTTCTTGTATTATTATTTTTTATTTTATTATATTACTTTTTTATTTTATTATTTTAATTTATTTAATTTTTAACTATTTACATTTTATTTTATATCTTCTCTTGCTGTTGTTTGTTGTTGATCGATGTTAAGTACCTGCGGCGAACTTTTCTTTGGAGTTGTAAGCAACAAAGGAAACGATTTGCTTTATAAGTACGAAATCACATACGAATAAAAACCAGTTGGGAAGGTTAGATCACATGGGAAATTTTAAAGTAGGTATTATTATGATAGTTAGGATTATCAAAATTATAGTCGCTCTAAGCCGACTATAAATAGCCTACACATATGTGTGGTTACCATTATAAGTAGTATATAGATCACAAGGATATACGAATCCAGAAAATAACTACAAACTTTCAATCTCTGAAGTATTTCCATTCATTTGATAGCCATATTTACAAATGGGTAGGTTTACCGAATTTCGATTTTTTGTGTTGATCCACAAGTCGTTTCGCCGAAAACCATTATTTTCATGTATTTGAGCATGAGTCAATATATATTTTACCAAAAAAAGTTTATCTAAGCACGTATACAGTCAAATTGATTTTAGATGTAAATTTTATATGAGGTATTTGAACATAAGTGGTCGGTTCTCAGGTCACAATAGACCGATCATGCCATTCAGACAGCTTAGATATATAAGTAATCTAAATCTAAAGTTTCATTGCTCTAGCTCTTCTACATTTTCTGTAATCGTGATTTCAACAGACAGACAGAGGGATATACTTTTCCTTACCGGAGATGCTTCCTTCTGGGTGTTACAAACGGCGTACCAAACTGAACATACCCTTTCACTCTTAGTGTAGGGCAAAGACTATAAGACGTGCGACTTCGCGAAAAACTTATTCAACATAGCAAAATCCTATTTTTATACCCTACACTAAGAGTGAAAGGGTATATTCAGTTTGGTACGCCGTTTGTAACACCCAAAAGGAAGCATCTCCGGTATGGAAAAGTATATATATTCTTGATCAGCATGACCTCCTGAGTCGATTTAGCGATGTCCGTCTGTCTGTCCGTCTGTCTATCTGTCTGTTGAAATCCCTACTACTTTTAAAATTGAAGAGCTAGATAAATGAAATTTATAACTTAGATTACTAATATACCTACGCTGTATGTGCGAAAAAATTGGCGAGGTCGGTATATTGTGACCTATGATCCGACCACTAATGTCCAAATACCTCATATAAAATGTACATATAAAGATCAATTTTTATGTATACGTGCTTAGGTAATCTTTTTTGGTCAAATATATATTGATATCATGCTCAAATACATTATAATAATGTTTTCCGGCAAAAAGACTTGTGGTTCACAAAAAAAAATCGAAATTCGGTACACCTACCCAATTGTAAATATGGGTATCAAATGAATGGAAATTCTTCAGCGATTGAATGTTTGTAGTTATTTTCAGGATTCGTATACCCTGGTGACCTATATATCACTTTGAATGGTAACCACACATATGTGTAGGGTATTTATAGTCGGCTTAGACCGACTATAATTTTGATAATCCTAACTATCATAATTACACCTACTTTAAAATTTCCCATGTGATCTAACCTTCCCAACTGGTTTATGATATTTTTTGGTACACGGATTGCATACATGAGCTCTGCCGCATCTCTGCTGGCATTGTTGTTGTTTCCCCGTGTAAAATTTTTGACATCTCAAAACAGCTGTTTGTAAATTCAGAAGCTGACAAATTTGTGAAAATTGCAAAAAAAACACATTTTTTGCAACCGAACTACTCAAATGCAGAAGTTTTGAATTGCACGTATTATGTCTAAAAATTATCACCATTTTTTTAAAACTATGCCGAAAATTCATAGTGTAAGAGAAAAGTAAAAAAATATTAACATTTTATCATAAAATATGGAAAATTGACGAGAAAAAAATAGCAATTTGGTGAATAAAACCAGCTGATTGTTTAGGCAAAACAATGTGTCCCCCTTTTCATTAGTTTAGGGAAAAAGGGACAAATCTTTTGCAAATATTGCAATATTAAAATAACTTTATTATACGAATTTTATGTTTATTTTAATATTTATAATATATAAACCGTAATTTTTGTATTATGAAAACGTAACTTATCAAGTATAACTATGTTATACTTGTATAATATATGTATAAGATAGTATAAGATATGTTACAAATTTTAGACGAAGAAAACTGAAAACTCAACGAATGCACGCGATTATAAAAAGATGCATGAACGGGGTTAGTTGGGTTTTTATAGTTTTAATGCATCTAGTAAATCTAATAATTTTAAAATACTAAATTACAATAAGATTAAAATATTGATAATATGAAAATTATTTTTTAATTTATTCATGATATCTAACTAAAATAAAAAGACAAATTAAATACAATTTCAAATTTATTTTATTAATACAAATAAATCTGGTAACATCGATGACTAAGTTGGTAGTGTATTCGAATCCAAGCCAAAAGTTTCGTAGTCCACATTCAAATCTCAGCTGGGAACTGTCAACAGCTGAAAATAGAAAAATGTTTTTCTGGTCGTTGCCACCTCTCGGCAGACAACGGCACAATCGCACATTAACCGACACTTATGTACACATGTTCGATCAAATATGAGACAGGATTAAAAGTTAAAACATGAACAATTTTATAATATTTGTTAATAAAAGTGGTCAATGCAATTTAGCAGATGTCCAATTAGCACGTGAATCAGGAAGAAACCTGTGCACATTTATATAATAGATACGCTAACTGCAGATCAGCAAAATACATTGCACATAATTTTAAAAAATGTATAACGCACCTTTCATCGCTAGGGAATATGTGCAGCTTGCTCCATCCACTGCACCCGCAAACGCATTTTTTCGAAGGCATACTTTCCTAGCCTTTTGTCCTCCAACTGCAATATGTATTGTCTTAAACGAATTGTACAAGTCTCCAGTTAATCCAGCTTCCACTTTTGCAATTTAAATCCACAGCAATTGGTTTCTGAATTAAAGAAAAACACTATTAGTGACTTGATAAACTGAATTTGTTATTAAACAGCTGTTTCGCGCGAACGTCAAAAGTCGTGGTGAATATATTGAATATATAGAGGGAAAAATGTCTAAAATCAAAAAATTCGAAGGCATTATTGTCCAAGTTGAATAAAAGTTGTCTAAGTTGAATAAAAAGTTGTCCAAATTGCGACTGCGACGCACACTAATAAAAAGGTTTTTACAACTACATTGACGGAGTTTCATGTCTTGTGGTCTATGGTGTAGGGTATCAAAACTAGGAATTGACGAGTAGTGAAAATAATCACTGTCCGTCATGACGCGTCAGTAAAATAAAAATATCTATTTATAGAATGGTCAAAATGGCTGCAGTTGCACACATACGATCATACACAAATACTCAAACACCTACCTAACTACTTTGTGTTGTATTTTCAATGCTCATTTTTGTGGACTGGTTTGTATTTGTCAGTTTCGCCATTATGCTCGGCTGAATTACACGTGACGTGGAGGCTGCGCTGCTTTGCGTCAAAAAATGAATACCTTAATGAACGCAATTCATAACAATTATGAACGCGTTTATTATATAATTCCACATCTAATCGACAGGGTTTTAAATTTTTTTCGAACCTTTCCGGCCTATGCCGAGGTATCACTCGTCGCGTCCATGGTTCGTTGCAAAAATTTATATTCGCAGGTCAACAACAACACTTTATGTTTTATTTTTCAAGTAATTCATTTATTTTAGTATTAATTAAATTTATATCTTAACAATGCTTTGTTTTAATCAAGGATTGAAACCTAAACGAATAACGGTTTCGATTTCGGTTTCGGTTTTTTCCGCGTTTCGGTTTTAAGTTTTTGTAACGAAACGGTTTCGGTATACCGGTTCCAAGTTACGGTTTTGGTTTTGATTTCGGTGTTTGTATAAATTTTATTTATTTCCATATTTTTCAAATAATTTTACATTTTTTATTTTATTATGTTCAAATTATGATATTGGGGTAAAGTGGAAAACGTAATTTAACCAATGTTTGTTGTTATTTTAGTAAAAATATTGTGCTATATGAATTATTTAATTGATTACGCCAAGAAAAAAAAAATAATTTAAAATTTAGTGACCACAATCCAATGAAAAGCAACATTTTGACTTCACCTGAGATGTGATCTGAATTGCAAAGAAGAAGAATTTTGTACAATTTTCATCCATAAAAGCCAAAGAAATTAAATTTCAACCATTCTGTGAACTGCAATATATGTAAACTAGTGATGATCATTTGCAAGAGCAAGGCAAAAATGGTAATCTTAATCTTTTAAATTTTAAATAAAAGATCGAAGACAAATATCTTAAACTGCATATTAATTATGAAAACGAATAGAATTTGAACAATAATTGTATTTAAGTTACTTATTTTCCATATTTTTCAATATCAATTTCCTAAAAATTTGAATTATATTTTAACAAGAATTAACTAATAAAAAATAATTGTATAAATCAAGTGATGTTGACGAGACAATTCAAAATCTCAAGGCCATAATAAAATGAACGAAAAGTCACCAAATACATTTTCAAAATGCTAAATATTTTTTTACAAACATCTTTATGTATCTGTCAATTTTTAATCGATGATCTCCATTTTTTTCCACATGATAAGAAAATGTAAATCTATCAATAGATATTTCAATTTTAAAAATGCATCAATTACTTTTTATAATATTAATCAACAAACTCGAAAATTAAGTTTTTCATAAAAATGTATTTGGGACTTTTCGTTCTACAACGACAATATACATTATACGATATACAATAAATATAAGAAATATTTCGTATAGGCATATTTCTGTTTTCGTCACAGATTAAAAAAATCCGTATGCTACACGTACCGTATGTCAAGAGAACTCAAATAATATCTTGCAGAATAACAGTTGTCTTTGCGAACACCATGCGAATACAAACTCAAACGCTACAAAACGAATACTAACAGAAAGAAGAGAATATAAAAATAACGATTACTATTCGTATACACACACTTTCACAACGGCAACTCTTCGTTGCTATCCTGTATCATCACATGGCAACAAACAAACGCATGACAACAGACAGACGCATGACAACGGACAGACGCATAACAACAGACAGACGCATGACAACGGACAGACGCATGACAACAGACAGTCGCATGGCACCACACTACATGTATGTATCTAGTACAGCTCTCTAGTTGGCAACAACAACGAGTTCTCTTTGTGGTACAAAAAATTTCCCGCCAAAAATTCTATCAAAAGCTTGGATGCTGCTTTATTCGCATTTTTGTTGTTGTTGCAATTTCAAACAAATCAGCGGATTTGTGAAAAAAGAAAAACACAAAAAGCAATATATCAGCTAAATATATCACATTGTAAAATGTTCATATATTATTTTTATTTACTTATGATTTTACAATTAACAAAAAAACGATATATAAAAGTAAAACTAAAATAATAATGTGCATAGCACAGTGCATATGCACAATCGATGTACGAACTAGCGTAGCGAAGAAAAGAGAAAAAACATTGTTTTGTCTGTTTTGTCTTTCTGACTTTTGAAGCACTTTTAGAGCTATTTACCGCTTCAAAAGTGCTTCACAGGCCTTATTTTTAAGATGCTTATATTCTTTAAAATTGACAAAAACAAAAAAAACACACATCTTCATTAATGTTCACGTTCATTAATATATTGCACGCTTTCCATTGTTACTTGTTGTTCAATATTTAGTTATATCATGAATTATTTTGTATATGTATCATTATTACCTTAAGAACATAATAAATACATTCAAATCATAAAAAAACGCTCCTTTTCTTGCAGTCTTAGTCTTGCACTTGCTCTTATTCTTTTTTTTTTAGTAAAATCTCGATCTTGTTCTCGTTTTTGTTCTTACAAAAAAAAAATGCAAGAACAAGATGCAAGAACAAGAAATTTTCATCACTAATGTAAACAAATATATGCCTTATACTTGAAATGTTTAAACTTGTCGAACTTGCACTTCATTTTTCGTATTTCCTTAAATAGTTACTGAGATGTTAATAATTTGAAACTTTTTTTACATATTTTGTTGCATTACCATTGTTTTGTTTATGTCCAAAATTGAGCAGTTTTGAAACATGAGTCAAAAATCCATTAGAAGACTTATTAATAGTATTCTATTGAATAGATCCTTTAAAAGAATTTAAAAAATATTCAATTGAACTTTTCAAAACTTGTTCCATTTTACCTCAAGCTCCCCTATATATTTTACAAATAAAATAAATAAAAAACCAATATTATTAAAATTTTAATCATTTTTTAACGTAGAAATTTTGCTTGGAGTTGCTGGTATTTTGTTGTTAATTCGATTAATGAAACAAAAAACAAATTTTAGACCAAATACCGTTGTTTTGGAAATATTGTTTCTCAAAAAACAACATGTGAATTTTTCTACAACCAAAAATGTTAATTTTGGGAACTCCACATTTTAATTAATGACATTTTACTTAAAATCTTCTATATAAAATAAAATACGTTTTTCTGTTTCTTTTTATAATTTTTTAAAAACCGTTTTAAACCGGTATAAAACCGAAACCGTTTATATCGGTTTTGGATATCGGTTTATTTCTGATTTTCGTATAACGGTTTCGGTTTTAAAAATGAAACGGTTTTAAACGGAAATCGGTTTCAATCCTTGGTTTTCATAAATTACCGAGTGCGCGAATTTATACCCCTGTTATGAGTATGTGCTACGTGAAATTTGGTGAACCTATATTCCTTCGTCCTGACAGCGGCGCAACTACTCTGCCTGGATTCACAAAACCTATGCTACTTCTCTGCGACAGCGATCGGACGTTGTCCTGACAGCGGCGCAGCTACTCTGTCTGACTTCACTAATACCTATGCTGCTTCTCTGCGTCAGCGGTCGGACGTAGTCCTGACAGCGGCGCAGCTACTCTGTCTGACTTCACTAATACCTATGCTGCTTCTCTGCGACAGCGATCGGACGTAGTCCAGACATCGGAACAGCTACTTTCCTACTCAAATTTAAATACTCAAAATATTACTTACATTGAATTGTATCCACCGCTGATAGTTAATTTAAATTGTTCTGATCGTAGACCAAGAACTCCGCAGAGCTGGTGAACCGTCTTGGTCGTAGACCTAAAACGAACTGACCGAGTGCTGTTGCTGTTGTTTACTTGTAACCTCGCTATGTCATTTTCGAACATTAAACAGCTGGATCAAACATCCACTGTTCGAAATGGCAGTGTTGCATTTTGCACCTACTACTTTAAGCATAGTGACATATGTAATAGATTGATGGGTTGCCACCTAAAGTTAATTAATTAATAATCTTAGTACTAATAATGACTGGCTTAAAATATTATTTAACATTATTTAAATTAAATGAAATATTTAATTAATTTGGAAAACAATTTTGCATAGTAACTTCAATAATATAAAAAAATATAGAATAATCTTGTAACGCCGATTTTCGTCGTTACAAGAGGTAACTTCGAAAGCTGTTATCTAGGTCAATAATGTTATTGTAAAATTTTGATTTGGCTCAAATTTTTTTCAAACTTATTTCTTTTATTTATAAAGAAATATTTTTTGTATATAAGGACTGCGTCGAATAAAATTGTCCGTTACATATCTTCCCATAATGTGCTATTGCAAGATTCAAATTAAAAAAAATTGATCATAGTAGCTCTGAATTAAATGGCAGAAAATAATTTGTGTCAGTTATAGTCAATACAAAATTTATTTAACGCGAAAATGGCAAACGAAGTGGAAGTGCGAGAAAATATAATTAAAATTTTTCAAAAACAACCTAGTTGGTCTTTTAAAAAAATTGCCAAGGAGGTAGGGGCTAACCCTAAGACCATTTCTCGTGTTATCAACCGCTTTAAGGAAGACCAGAGTATTGATCGGAAGAAAGGTTCTGGTAAAAAAAAGGCCCACATGATCGTGAAAAGTCGAAGAAGGTTGTGAATATTTTAAAGAAAGATCCAAGCATATCCGGAAGGAAATTGGCGAGAAAGGCGGATTGCTCAGAATCTTTCGTGCGCAGGACTAAGAAAGAAGCTGGGCTGAAGACGTACAAGGTCCAAAAAGTTCCGGATAGAAATGCCGTGAAGAATGAAACCGCAAAACAATGAGCTAAAAAGCTGAACCAAGATTTTTTAAAAAATTCGATTGCTGCATAATGGACGACGAAACTTATGTTTTAGCGGACTTTTCTCAGCTACCTGGGCAGGAATTTTATACAGCCGATTCTCGAGGAAATGTCGCTGAAAAATTCAAATAAAAAAAAATGACAAAAATTCCCAAAGAAATTCCTTGTTTGGCAGGCAATTTGCAGTTGTGGAAAAAGGAGCAGCTCATTCGTGACATCGGGTACAATTAATAGAGAAATATATGTGAAGGAATGCTTGCAAAAGAGATTGCTTCCATTTTTACGCCAACATGAAGTGTCCACATTTTTTTGGCCTGACCTCACTTCATGTCACTACAGCAAAACGGCCTTAGAGTGAATCCAACAAAATTGCAGTGATTTTGGTGCCTAGAGAAGCCAATCCACCAAACAGTCCAGAACTCAGGCCGATTGAGAGATACTGGGCTTTAGTAAAAAGGGAGATGAAGACAACAAAAAAAGTGGCCAAAGACCTTCAAGACTTTAAAAGAAAGTGGTCTTCAGCAGCTGTGAGGGTGTCGGACACTACCATTACAACATTAATGGAAGTGGTTCCGGAAAAATTAAAACTTTTTATTAAAAAATATTAATTTCTGGTTTTTTATATTTTTTTTTTTAAATCTAAAAATAATTTGCAATATAAAATATTTTATTCTATAAAAATTCGATTACTAGATTTCTAGATTTTTTCATTTTTGTAGCGGACAATTTTATTCGACGCAGTCCTTAATATTTTTTATAAATGAAGAAATTTTAAAAATGCAATTAATATAAACCATTTTTGTTAGGTCTTAAACTTTATTCAAAATAACGTTTGATAATTAATTTGATAATCTATTTGATAAATTTTATTTTAGTTATTAATTCATATTTTTTATAGATTTTTGCTTAGTAAATTTGTGAGTTAAATTTTTAAACTTCACTTTTTTTATATTATTTCTCAAAATATTCTCTCTCAAAACACATAATTGCAATTAACAATAAAATAAACAAAGTAACGAAGTAATATTTAATAACTGCCACTGCGTTTGATTTTAATAAAAAAAAGATCATATCGAAAAATAATTGCTCAATTCCTAATAAATTAATTCAATATCGTGCTATTGAGAAGACCTCAGATCTCTTAACACGTCATAATTTTTTTTTTATTAAAATCAAACGCACTGTACTTTCTTAAGTGGTAGTTATTAAATATTACTTCGTTACTTTATTTATATTTTTATTGTATTGATAATTGCAATTATGTATGTGTTTTGAGAAAGAATTAAAAAAATTATACCTCTATTAAAGCACAAAACACCTCTAAAACCATTAACACATTGACCAAGGTAATTTTGGAAAAAAATGTACTTGAATAAAAAGTTAAGTTTTAAAATTTAACTAACAAGTTTACTAAAAAAAAATCTAAAAAAATATAGTGAAATAAAATTTGAAAGATGGTTGCTAGCAATATTTATCGTATTTGACGGGTATTTGACAGATGGTTGCCTCAAAGACGATCTAAATAATTGGTAAATAACTTGATATTTAGGGCTGTGTATTTCTGGCAATCATCTTTGTTTTCTTAGTGTACAGTTAACATCTCTGCCCCACATCAAAATATTATTTACATATCAGAAATTCACGTCTATATCCCCATACTTTAAAAAAATAGATATAAAAGTAAAAAAAAAAATAACTAATCCAAAAATTTTGAAAAATACGCCCAATTTTAAAATTTATGTGGAGATTTAAAGCTAATATTTCATAGATTTGTTTTCAATAATTTGCAAATGTCCATGGAAAAGCGGGAAATAATGAAAAAAAAAATATGGGCGATTCACTCCCATTTTTGGAACACATATTTTTAGGTGAATTCTAACAATACGTTTTAAATTTTATAAGTATATCTTTCCAGCTCCTAAAGAGTTATATAAAAGTGACTTATATGAGAGGTGTCCGTGTACCGATTTGGCTCATTTCCATTTTCAGAACTATATTGAAACGAAATTTAATCGCATTCTAAACAGTATTTCTCCAGTTATCGTGTATACAGACAGCAAGACAGACAGACAGACGGACATGGCTAAACGAATTTGGCTTGTGATGCTGATCAATAATATATATACTTATCCATACTGGTCACACCTCCTAATGGCCGTTTCAACATCTGCACAAAGTTAATATCATGTACATGTGTAGGGTATAATCAGTATTTTACTTCGTAGGTTTGTCATTGACTGTCGATAGGTGCCGTCGTATATATTTTTTCTATTTTTTTAATGTTACAGCCCGGTGAGTTGAACCAGCAACCTTTCGGCTCGTGGCCCAACGCACTAACCAATCAAACTACCGACGCACAGTGGGGCAGCGAGTACCTAAAGTTGTCGAATACCTCAAAAGTCAAATTGACCTCAGACACTAATTTTTTCATTGTATAGTAAATTAAATTGCATACAATGTTGCATCACTCAATTTATATCATATGTATCCAAAATTTCCCCACACTCTCTCAAACACAGACAGTTTTTCGCAACAATTGCAAGAAAAGATATTGTCGAATTTGTGATTAATTTTTTCAACCGTTTAATTTAAAAACCATAAAAACTATTTTTTGTAATGCAGCCATCGCCATCTACATCTGGTATTTATAAAATTTTTGCAATATTATAGTTTTAGAAAATTTTCATACTTTAGAAAGAAAACATGCTGGAGTAAATCTCTTTTTTTATTTATTTTTTTTTCTATTATATTTCATTTACAAAGATGAAAACAAAATCGTTACGGGCATGCTCCAAAATTGATTATATTTTTACTTAGTACACATATTAAATTTTTCATAATATTAATGAAAATGTTGCCTTTTTTGCCCTTTCGGAGTTTTTCACATATCAGCGACCGACCATTTATACTAATATTAACAATTTCAACAATGACATTTTCAACATTTCACGCCCACTTGTAAAATCAAGATGAAATTTTGAGAACTGCTTTATATTAACGAAAAACATTCTACTATGAAGTTGCATCACTGTAGCTCCACTAATTCCCAACATATGTTAATTTAATCATTTCCTTTAAAAATCTACATCTAAATGTTTATTAAATTTTCATACATACAATACAATATTAGTCTAAGAAAAATACAATTTGAGATTTTCGCCAACTTTTGGTACTCTGCCCCACTGTGTGAAACTGTGTGGCACAATGCAAAAACAACAGATTGCAGATGTAATAAAAAATTTGGTAATTCTGATTTTTATTTTCTAACGTATAGTAGAAGCTTTACGCCCCGATCATGTATTCCCCAGTGAAAACGATATCGGCTACAATTCGTTTGAATATCGGTTGAATATCGTGTGACTACAATTTTTGTGTATCAACCGAAACGTTGAGTACGCTCGTTTTGAGAGATTTTTGTTGCCAGCACATAAATCATATGACAAAGTAAAAAAAAAATTAAAATTTTTGAATATGAAAAATAGTTGTCAAAACAAAAATATTGAACCAACTTACGATTCAAAGAGCGAAACGAACGAAACGTTTGAAAGACGTTATATAAATTTTAGAGAAGGGGACTGAAAACGATTTGTAGTCACACCATTATAAAAAGATGCATGATTTGGCGGTTAATTTTTTTTTATAATAGTGAAACTGTAACAAACACAGAAGGATGGAATTACCTAAATATGCAAGTTAATTCAATTGACGATGTCTTAAAACATTCATGCTGTTGATGGTATTATTGACCAGCAAATTTAAAAAATATGCTAAATATTCAGTGCAACGGAAAAAAAGAAGGATTTAAAAAAATTTTTAACAATTTTAAAATTGTTATGCGTATTTGATATGATTTGAAATGTAGGGGAAAATTGGCGGGAACTATTTTATTTATATATGCTCCTATTACGATTGTTAATGGAGTCTTTTTTGACTACATATATTATATTTGTACAATATTGTTACGAAAAGATGTAATTTGCCCCATTGTGCAAGCAATCAACAGTAATAAATGAGAAGCAAGACAATTCAGAGCACTAAGCAATGTGTTAGAGATGAAAGATCATTCAGCGCACTGAGACAATGTGCGACAAAGAGTTGGAAGATCAGCACATTAAAACACATGAATGCGAATGAGATGCAAATAGCATGTAGCATACACGAAAATTGGAGAAGCATGTCGAACCATGTCGAAAAGTGTCGAACTGATGCATGCAGTATATAAGAGCTCCGCATCTGAGGCAAAGTACTTCAGCTGTGATTCGATAGTGAACTAGTACATCACGTGAGCGAACTTTGTAAAGATAAATTGCAGTAATACAGCAGTTGTTATAAGTAACATTGGTGTCAGAAGTGGGATTGTGATACAAAATGGTTAAACTGGAACATCTTAAAGAAGGAGCTGGCGAGTTGTGATCTTCCAACTGCTGGTACGAAAGTAGAGCTACAGAAGCCTTTAATGGAGGAATTGGATGTCTAATGCATTGATTTCGCGGAGCATGAGTTTGAAGTAAAAGTCGCAGCACCATCGTCGAAAAATCTGAATACTGAGCAAAGCGTACAGTCCTAAAGTTTTAAGTTACTCGGAGCCATACAACAACAGCTTTTAGAAAATTCAAATTAACTTAAAACAGAACTTCAAGAAAATTCGAATCGGCTTGAAGAAAAACTTAAAACAGAACTTCAAGAAAATTCGAAACAGCCACTAGAAAATTCCAATCAACTTAAAGCTGAACTTCAAGAAAATTCCAACCAAGCTGAACTTCGGGAAAATTCCAATGAGCCTAAAGTAGAACTTCTAGAAAATTTGAAACAACATCAAGTGAAAATGGAGGAACAGATGCAGGAGCATACGAAGCAAATTTTAGAAGTTTCTAATACACTCCATGACAAAGTAAACCAACTTGAGGCACATGTAAATGACATTGTACAATGTCATTGTACATTGTAAATGACATTGATGACAAATTTAAAAAGTTGGAAAATGGTTTCGACAAAAAGCTACTGAAAATACAAGAAGATGTCAGTTTACTACAGGTAAGTGGAACCTCAATGCATGTTGTTAGTGGTTCGAAGCTGAAATCGCCGATGTACGATGGAACCACAGCGTTCAACATTTTTAAGCTTCAATTTGAGACCACGGCTGTCAGTAATCGATGGAACAATGAGGACAGCGTAGCCGCATATTATCGTGGCGCTAAAAGGAGGCGGAGTCGATGTATTTCAGACTGTTCCAGAAAGCGATAGAAATAATTACACAGCGGTTATGGGTGCATTGCTACGCAAATACGGAAGCAATATTTCACAACAAAATTGTTGAAATATTGCAGGCGTATGCAGCGGACGTCGAGAGGCTGGCGCATTTATCGAGTGACTTTATATAAAAGTACAAGATCGATGCCTTCGTTGATGGCATACGTGATCCGGAAACAAAACGTGCCACAGTGACAATGCCGAATGTGACATTTACGGAAACTATAACCACAGCGCTAACGCAGGTGACAGCAACTACTTGGTGCCGCCCAGCGCCAAAGGTTCGTAAACTAGATGTGGAGAATTTGTCAAGCATTAAAAACTGGAGCTAAACCACGCTTTACGTCTGCCAACCGAGACACCCAATTTAAAAGTAAATGCTACAACTATGAAACATATGAGCACGTGATTGCCGTAAACAAGTGCCAAATAACTCAATCCGTAAAGAAACCCAGACTTGAAGAACGGCAGGATAATGTCGAAAATAACAACAATTTTAAACAATCATTAAACTAAAACGAGTCATATCGGGGCACGATCTGACTCCATAACGATTGCCTCAGAATCTCCACTTCACAAATTGCTCGAATGTCAAATAGCTTAACTGTCAAGGGGCTAATTGATTGTGCAGCATATACGGTAACGTTAAATACGGGAGCTTCACATTCAATAATAAGAAGTAACCTGATTACAGAAAAGTAGAGCCGCTTTTCGGAATAAAGTTGCAAACATGCGCCAATCAGAGGAAAAGTTACTAAGGAAATCACTATTGGAACTACGACAGCTGAACATGATTTTCAAGTGCAAAAGCTAATTGATAAATATCGGTATATACTTGCTGAAAATGGCCAAAAGGATGGCAGAACTACCATTGTAAAACATCGAATAGACACTGGTGATTCTAACCTAAACGTAATAGGAGCATATACATTAACTTGCCTACACGGAGGGAAAAGATTTGTTTGAATATGTTTGAATGTAATTCAAAAATAATACGAAATCACCATACATGTATTACGAATGAAGTGTAATTAAATAATTTTTCAGATGGTAACATATTACTATGTGCAAACATTTTATATATTCCCCAGCAGAATCTGTCAAAATTATCATAAATATGTTATAATACAAACAAAATTTTAATTGCATTTGAATATACAGTTTACTTAGTTATAACTATTTTTCAAAACAAACAGAAAATGCTATTCAAATCTAATAATAACGTATGTTCGCAACGCTCGTCTTCATTCGATTAGTTATCGACAGACGAAGTTGGCAACGTTGCACAGCATTTTCTACCTACGTCATCTATTGCCATCGAATGAACATATTGATGTATAAAAACAAACAATGAAGAAATTGGATTTAAATAAATGATTCTTCCAACATTCTTTTTGGCACTCGTTGAGCAGAATTTTCTATCTACGTTTCTTTTGTCTTCGTTTGAAGTATGTATTGGTCCTTTTGAACATATTGATGTTTGAAACAAAACAAAAAAATGATATTAGATGTAAATAAAAGTATGCTGCAATATTCTTCTTGTATACGAATTTGACACTCGGTGACCGCCATTGTCTGCATACGTGTCTTTTGATGTTTGTTGAGAAAACGTATTCGTATCGGTAATACGATGTCATTTGTAAATTTTAAAAATATACAAATTGTGGTACATAATTATTTAATTATTTCTGATTGTTTTTCTAAAAATATTGTGAAA
Organism: Dryomyza anilis; assembly: GCA_951804985.1. Lineage (NCBI taxonomy): Eukaryota > Metazoa > Arthropoda > Insecta > Diptera > Dryomyzidae > Dryomyza > Dryomyza anilis. Next base: position 39,880,264 of record OX638132.1, on the reverse strand, counting down.
AACCGACACGGATATTTCATCAAAAAAAAAAACCACAACTGAAAAATCAGTGCTTCTATTTTTAATAGAACTTATCCATGACCTGGGCTTTCAGTCAATTAGATGTCGGCTCTCTTCCAAAAGAGTACATCGAAAAACCTTCAAATAATAAATACACGGTGGTTGTTTGTACCGATAAGCAGACATGTTCCACATATGAAATGGTATTCCAGTGCTTCCTATAAAAGTTGTTATACTAACAACAAGCATAGGCCTGAAATATGAATCATTGCGAAAATAGGAACACGAATTAATAGCAACAACATTGAAAGCAAAACCGATGCGTTACTCAAATGCATTCGTACTATCGAACTTCGGCACCATTCGTCGTTGTTGGAACAAAGTCTGTTCTAAAAATAGAACAGACAAAACTGCAAATTAGACGAGTGACGGTTGTGTGGTTCTGTAGCCAAACACCTAGCGTGCTTGTCTAGCAACTCCCATCGTTTCTGACGACATGACAAATCCCAACCGCGCCTTGTTCATATACAATTTGTTGTTTTTTTTTTCAATTTGTTGTTGTTTCTTCAAACACTTTCAATAGAACTTAGCCATTAGATGTCGGCTCTCTTCCAAAAGAGTACATCGAAAAACCTTCAGAATTCGGCATAGTTTTTTACAACAGGCTCCGCGAATTCCTTGCCAACGCTTCATTTAAAAATGTGCATGTTTAATGATTTTTAATAAAAATTAATACAAAAAAAAACATATTTTATTATTATTTTATTTTCAGGATTCCTTTCCAAAAATTTTTAGATATGTTTTTATGCAAACATACTACTTTTTGAACTGAAACAACTGATATGTTTCTCTGGATATTTTTTTTTATTTGTTGGTTGTATAAATTACTATGTTTCTATTAGAACATACACCATTTTAAGGGGCAACATCAAAATGTTTTAGTGATATCATAATGTAAATCAGAGCTCATTACAACACTGTTCTAGTCTGAAGACAACCCTGTTTATAAATGATTTATCAGGGAATTATATATTATGTTTACATAAAATTCCAAACATGTTAACGCCTGAAAAATTATGTTTGGGAGAGCCATTTTTTTTTTGTATTTGGGAATTCCATCCTTCTATGTTTGTTACAGTTTCACTATATTATAAAAACTAACCGCCAAATCATGCATCTTTTTATTATGGTGTGACTACAAATCGTTTTCAGTCCCCTTCTCTAAAATTTGTATAACGTATTTCAAACGTTTCGTTCGTTTCGCTCTTTGAATCGAACGTTGGTTCAATATTTTTGTTTTGACAACTATTTTTCATATTCAAAAATTTCAATATTTTTTTTACTTTGTCATATGATTTACATGCTGGCAACAAAAATCTCTCAAAACGAGCGTACTCGACGTTTCGGTTGATACACGAATCAAAAATTGTAGTCACACGATATTCAACCGATATTCAAACGAATTGTAGCCGATATCGAAAAATACATGATCGGGTCGTAAGCTTCTCCTATACGTAAGAAAATAAAAAGCAGAATTACCAAATTTTTTATTACATCTGCAATCTTTTGTTTTTGCATTGTACATTACGTCACACAGTGGGACAGGAAGTACCAAAAGTTGGCGAAAAGCTCAAATTGTGTTTTTTTTAGAAACATATGTATGAGGATTGACTAATATTGTATGAAAATTTAATAAACATTTAGATGTAGATTTTTAAAGGTGGGCGTGGTAAGTCTCATACAACTGAAATGTAAATTAACATATGTTGGGAATTACTGGAGCTACAGTGATGCAACTTTATAGTAGAATGTTTTTCGTTAATATAAAGCAGTTCTCGAAATTTCATCTTGATTGGACAAGTAGGCGTGAAATGTTCAAAATGTCATTGTTGAAATTGTTAATATTAGTATAAACGGTCGGTCGCTGAAATGTGAATAACTCTGAAAAGGCAAAAGAGACAACATTTTCATTAATATTTTGAAAAATTTAATATGTGTACTAAGTAAAAATATAATCAGTTTTGTAGCGTGCCCGGAACGATTTTGTTTTCATCTTTGTAAAATAAAATAAAAAAAGTGATTACTCCAGAATTTTTTTTTTCTAAAGTATGAACATTTTCTAAAACAATAATATTGCAATAACTTTATAAGTATTGTTAAATAGGGTCCGAATTTTGAGATTTTTAAGTTTTAATTATTTTCTCTCCTTTTATTTTTAATAGTCGAATCAAAAACAAGAATGTAATTGTATTTTCGGTGTAAGACGTACACAACTATGCGCTACCATATATTTTTTATTTATGTCGGCAAAATATAGCCAATGGAAATTCAAAACTTTACAACAAGTTTAAAATTGTATGAATAAAAATTAATATTACTTGATAAAAATTATTCTTATGCCATTTGTGCAATAAATTAAGACTCTATATTAAAAACTTATCAAATTCTCAAATTTAAATTTTGGAAAATAATGTACTTACAAAAATATTTAATATATGGCATGGCATTTTTAATATATGGCATGTTAAATTGCGTATATGGCGCTGCACAAACATGCACAACAATAAATAATAATCATTTCAACGCCTGAAATAAAATAAATTTAATATTTTTCAAGTTAAAAATATATATTTTTTTTAATATTATTTAAAAAATCTTCGCAGATGAAAGATTGGCGGGCAACGTATTTGACATGCCTGCTGTACAGTAATTACTGTTTTTTCAAGTATTTGTTTGAAAAGACAGTAATTTTCGTAGACTGAAAATATATAGTACAATATTCAACATACCTACACACAGGGAAAAATCAATTTTGCTGGCAACATATTATGTTTGCTACAATATTTTTTGAATTTCTGGACTTTTGAAATAAATCTATTTATAATAATACATAGCAATAAGTTATGAAATGAATACCAAAATAATTTTAAAAATTTTTATTTAGAAGTAACAGCCAATTAAAGTCGGAAAATTAAAGCTGCATACATCAATATGTTGCCTGCAAGCTGATTTTTCTTAGCGTGTAAAGGTAAAATAGTAGTAAGTTCAGTGTATACACAGCAAAATCCTCTTTTGGCAAGAGATTAATTGAACCAACGTTTCAATGTTGCAACCGAAATACGTTTGTTGTAACCTCATGTCATTAAAATGAACATACCATTTTTACTCTAACCGAAATTTTAGTCCGCACAATTGCACGTTTGGTTGTCGTATCCTCATGATTGCATATTTTATTCTGCCAAAATGCACAAACATTTGTTACGGCAACTGAGTACATTATTGTATCAACAAAATAAATGACAAACTGCAACCGCATGTCCACCAGCAGTTCGGTTGACAGTTTCATGCCAACAATTATAAATAAAAGTAAAAATTTTTACAAGTCGCAAACATTAGGAAATTCATCAATTAAGTTAAAATGCTAAATAAATATATGAATATTAATAAAATAATGACTAATGCAATACAAATTCCTGCTAGTGAAATGTAATAAAAATATGTTACCATATCACAGTGGTTGGACTTATATGGAGTGAGCGGCCAGTAGAGATATGAACGTAAAACTTTAGTCACGGCTTCATAAAAATGTTAGAATTATTTATTTGTAACACTCCCCACCCTCCCCTGCCACCTCCTTCTACCCTGTGAAGCAAAAAAATATAAATATTGTACAATTAATGTACAATTGTACAATTAATAAAAAAAAAACTATTAAAAAAAATTGAAAATAAAAATGTTTTAAAACCATATATTTCAAAGTTAATCAAGCAAATTAAAAACCATAGTAGAAATGTACCCTATTCGGGAAGACATGATCATTCATGGTCAGATCATGTTAGAATCATGCTTGTCTTATAACTAATCGTGTCACGAGAAGCTAAAAATACAATAATCAGTTCCTGATCAGGACCCTAGTACATTTTCTTCTAAGGAAGCCGTACCAAAAACCTGCTTTGGACTATGGGAGATAACACAAAAAATGGCGCTTTCGGACAGCTGATATAAACACTTTAGATTCTTAAAACGTTGACTTATATTAAGATATAAATCCCATTGGAGGATTCAGAGGGGTAAACAACTAAAACTGTGGTACTGGGTACTGGGACAACATTAATTTTGTAATAAAAAGCACACAATAAGTTTATAACTCTCAAATTATTTAGAAATAAAGTTAATACCTTGCTTTTCAATATTCATTTTGAATTATACAAATACATACTTATTTTATATTAATTTTATTTTTTTTTTTAAATTACGATTCACTGTTTTGCTGGTCACAATTACAGCACAGACAAATTACTTCCTCTCACTTTAGAACCTATTCTTAAAGGGTACGGTTGGAATGAAACAAAATCAACTTAATTTTTGAAAATCTTCTTTTTATTGGAGATAGTTATGATACATTTGGATTTAAACTTTAGACATCGATTTTTTTTTATTTTTGGCCTATGGTAGCGACCACTGTGCATATGTGGCATTAGAAATAGTTTTGTAATTTGTTTAATTATGGTGAAATAAAATATTAAATGTGTCCTCATACTGTTTTTATTTTTCATTGTCGGCGTGACATATTTACACATCTAAAATATATATAGAAAACTGTACATAAATACGTTTTATATATAACACAAAAATTCTTGAAATAAAATTTCAATTGGAAGTTTCGGCATACTTGCTGACTTGGAGGTTTAAAAAACCACATGCTTGCTTACTACGAGGTTGTCACCTCATGCTTGCTGATTAGGAGGTTAGCACAACCTCATTCATGCTGACTTGGAAGTTGGCACAACCTCCTAATCATCAGGTTGCCGGAACCGAATTATTCGGTAGGGCAATTTAGTTGGTTGCCGCAACAAATCTGTTTTCTGTGTACTAATGAAAATCACAACATCATAACATATTCGCGTTTTTAATGGAGACAAATTTTGTTCTGAAGATTTTTTTGAAACTATAGAAGACAATGAAGCCGCTACGGCAGAACATCTTTTTAACATGATTACACATTTTTTATTGAAAACTTTATAATAAACGAGAACGAGAAAATCCTCATATTTTTAGTATGAAATGCATATGTCACTATTTCATTGTCTGCCTTTCAAGAGCTTTGGAATCTTAAACCACAAACATTTTTTCATTCGTATCTCCCTCGATGGTTATCTATAATAGATTGTGTTAAGCGAATTTTACAACATTTATTACAATGAAAATGTGTTTTAAGGTAAAAGCAGAAAAAAATAATATAAGGGCAATTAGTATGAATTGTTTGAAGATCCTTGAACTATATTATATTTGTTATTTTTAGTATCCGTTCATAAACCTTAAGATTAAAATACAAAACGAGAATGTTAAAATTCATGTTTTATATGAAAGAATATCATTAATATTCAAAATTATTTTAAGTTTTTTAATGAATCCTATATTTAAAATTATTTGATACAGTGGACTTTCAAAATTCAGATTGCCATCATTAAATGGAAAATATTTATTAAGGAGACAAAGTAACAACAACTTCATTAAACGAAAAATTGTCTTCATAAAATTTGTATATTTTAATGTATTTTTTCTTAAATTATGTGTAGTTTTATTAAATAAAAAAAAAAAAAAAAAAAAAAAAAAACAAATTAAAAAAAACATTAATTTTGAGTCAAAAACAGTAATTTATTCACCTTAAAGTAATTATGTAAATTTGAGTTAATAACACTGGTGTTCAGCATAATTAAGAACTTTAAACTATTAAATTTCCCATATTAATATCTCAACCAAGGTGTAAAGCATGGGTGACCAAACCAAACGCATGCGGCCCGTAGGGTGTCATGTTGCGGTCCGCGGAGATAGTTCAAATATAAATTAATTTAAATTTATTTTACATATCATCAAACGAAAATTACATTACAAATTAGGAGTACAATTTTTTTTTTTTTATAGATAAATGAGATAATGTGCTTTATTTGTATATTAACACTTTGTTCCCAGAATTTATGTCATAAAGTTTATGTCATAAAACAGAAAAATTAGTGACGTGACATTCCGAACGGGACAAAAAGTTCCGTATAGAAATTTGCGTACACATTATTTTTTGAATAGCTGAGATAATGTACATTATTTTTGAATATGAACATTTTGTTCCAACACTAAGAAAACGAGATGTTTATGAAAGTATTGCTGCAACTACCTGTTTAAATTTACGCCTTGTAGCAAATATTCAATAAAATTGCGGCAAAACTATTAATATTTTTTTAATATATGACATATATGCAAATAGTTACAAGATGTTTGCCACAACAGCAATGAAAATTGAGATATTTACGGTTGACTGATCCAAACATCCAGAGTTCTTGGACATTTGCAGCAAAACTTTCGACGTATTTTGACATTTGACTACTATAAAAAAGGAAACTGGCGTACTTTTTCCTTACGCTCCACAACAATTAAGAAAATCCAATGGTGTAAAAGATTCAATTCAAATATTACATTTTAATGGTAAAAATGAAATTTAAATTTCCTGGGAATGAAATTATCAACACGTGATGGCAAATATCCCTTAGTTTACTTTGATGACAGCATCGCCGATCGGGCTTGGTTCTTCCGCGAAGAAGTCTTAAGTCGTTGTACAATTTTACATTTGAAGATGGCGATGTATAGCCAAAATACTATTTTAATTATAGAATAAATAAAAATTCATTTGATTCCTTTTATTTCAATTCAATAAAATTACTCCACGAATTCTAATGGAGAACTTTTCCAAATATTCATCAACTATCTTCCTATTTGTAAGATGTTTGCTATAAACAATCGTAAATTTGAAAGATGGTTGCTAACAATATATATATCGTATTTGACGGATATTTGACAGATGGTTTTCTCAAAGACGATCTAAATAATTTGTAAATAATTTGATATTTAGGGCTGTGATATTTCTGGCAATCATCTTTGTTTTCATAGTGCAGAAAACTGATTTGTTGCGGTAACCAACTAAATTTCCCTACCGAATTATGCGGTTGCGGCTGATTAGGACATCTTTTATATATAAAACTTATTTATATAAAGTTTTCTATTTGTATTTTTGATGCGTAAATATGTCACGCACACAATTTTAAAAATTAAATCTATTAATTCCTGTTCCCTGAAAAATAAAAACTGTATTTAATATTGTATTTCACCATAATTAAAAAAATACAAAACTATTTCTAATGCCACATATAGTCACATATTTTTTATTTATATTATATTTCACTAGCTAATCAACAATTTGTATTGAATTAATTCCTTATTTTATTAATATTCATGTATTTATTGCGCATTTTACCTAATTAATGAATTACCTATTGTTTTCGACTTGTGAACATTTTGGACGTTTATTTATTTCTGCATGTATCCACAATTTTTGGCAAGAAATTGGAAACCGAACTGATGATAGATATGAGGTTGCCGTTTGTCATTTATTTTGTTGATACAATAATGTACTCAGTTTCCGTAAAAAATGCACAAAAGTCAAATATTGGCAGAATGAAAAATGCAGTCATGAGGTTAGGGCAACCAAACGTGCAGTTGCGTGGACTAACATTTCGGTTAGAGTATAAAATGCTACGTTCATTTTAATAACATGAGGTTACAACAAATGTATTTCGGTTGCAACACTGAAACGTTGGTTCAATTAACCTCATGCCAAAAGAGTATTTTCTGTGTGTAGTATTAACGTTGGATCAAAGAAGGGGAGAATTAAGTAGTGAGCATTAAGTAGTTTTCAAAATAAACTTTTTTCATAAAAATTACAACAAATGCCATTCCATTTGCTTGATATGCAACGGTTCTGTTTTGAAGAAGTATACAAAAAATAGGCCGTGACCCGGCAGGAATTATTATTTTTGAAATTTGGCCCGTCTGCTGAAAAGGCTGACCACCCCTGGTGTAGAGTCTTCCATATTCGGGCCCGACCGACTTTAAATCCCGCCCATGTGACTTAACTTTCCCCATTCGTTTTTATTTCGTTTATTGGTTAAGCTGAATGTCTTTAAGATTATTCCGTTTTTCTTCGGTAACTCGGTACATTACGTATGAAAATCAAATAGTGTTTATTAACTTCTGAATAAATAGCTGACATTTGAATGCCACTTTAAAGAAAATTACTTGATTCGTAAAGTTATTTTGTCTATTTTGTTCTAAAGACTGCAAGCCGAAAGGTCCCAGGTTCATGCTTGGCCTGGTGCTAACAAAATCTTTTCATAGAAAACATTCTTCTATACCGCGCTACCTCTCGGCAGTTGACAAATCTACGAGAGTAAAACATTTCCCAAACTTTCAGAAATAAATTTTTAATTTTAAAAATAAATTAACAATCATATTGGCCAAAATGGCATTGGCAATAATCTATTGTTAATAAATTGTTGGTATTCACAATTAAAATAGTTAATTTTTCGAAATTGAATTTTGAAGTAACTTTACTCAAACTTGACGTTAAAATTTAAATTTAAACGTCAATATTAACAATTGTAATTTTTATTTTAATTGTTGAATTGTTATTCGTGATGCAGACTAAATTAACAATGGGATTGTTAATTGATTGATTTTTAACATAGCATACTGCATACTTTTTATTAAAATAATTGTATACAGTGTTTGCGCAGCATACCAGGATCATTTTTTTTTTGGCCTTTAAAGGTTTGTTCGAAGTTTTAGAGGCCCTAGTTTTTCATACAAATTTGAATCAGTCTACTGTACACTAAGAAAACAAAGATATTTACCAGAAATATCACAGCCCTAAATATCAAGTTATTTGCAAATTATTTAGATCGTCTTTGAGACAACCATCTCTCAAATATCCATCAAATACGATAAATATTGCTAGCAACCATCTTTCAAATTTACGATTATGTGTAGCAACCATTAATTAAACATTTTACTAAGTTGTTTGAATAGTTGATGAATATTTGGAAAAGGTACTCCGTTAGAATTCGTTATTTTTATTGAATTGAAAGAAAATGAATTAACTGCTTTTTAATTTATTCTAGAATTAAAACAGTATCCTGGTTATACATCGCCATCATCTTTATAAATCCTTCGAAGGTAAAATTGTACAACGACTTGAGATTTCTTCGCAGAAGAACCAAGTCCGATCGGCGATGTGTCATCAAAGTAAACTCTGAAAAGAAATATTTTCCATAGATATTAAAATCACCGTATATTTTATTTTCACTTTTACCATTAAAATGTAATATTTGAGTTTGCACCTTTTTACACCATTTATATTATTTCATTGTTGTGGATAAATTGAGCTTAAGGAAAAAGTACGCCATTTTCCTTTTTTATGGTAGTCAAATGTCAAAATATCTCAAAACTTTTGCTGGAAATGTCCAAGAACTCTAGATGTTTGCTATCGGTCAATTGTAAATATCTCAATTTCCATTGCTGTTGTGGCAAACATCTCGTAACTATCTGCATATATGAAATATTTAAAAAATATGAATAGTTTTGCTGCAACTTTTTTGAAACTTATGGGATGTTTGAATATTTGCTACAAGGCGTACATTTAAAAGGATAGTTGCAACAAGACTTTCACAAACATCTTAATTTCTTAGTGTGGTCGGCTTTTTGACAATTCTTCCATACAAATTTATGTCAAAAGTCGACTACTATCTTAAGTTGGACATTATTTTTTGATATTGGTAACGCTGTTTGACTTCAACGTATTCAACTGACGCGAGAGTACACGACGGAAAACATATGCGTGAAGTTAACAACTCGTCTTTAACAACCGGAACGGGTGAAATCAACATCTGCCACCAAAAGTAGGCAGATCTGAATTCCATTCCGTTCTATTTGTACTGAAATTGATTCCGCCTCGTTCTATTAAATTCCAAACGTCAGTGCGCAGAGTTGCCAAATTAATATGTTTTTGTAAAACGAATTAAAACCTCTTTGTTTGTATGCACATTGCTGTGAAAATCCTTAAAATGAAAAATCCTCTATAGTTGTTGAAAGATATTATTGGATATTCACAAAAACAAAATCATAAGAAAATTTTATAATTTTCTACAATATCTATAGTTTTGAATTTCATGCTGGTATTTTACCGGTAACATTTTAATTCGGGAACGGTAAACGGAAATCGTTCAATGCCATCATTTCGGTAACAGTTACGATATTTCATATAAAATAGTATGGAATGAATAACAGTAAGGGTAACGGAAACGGTTACAATACATGGAAAATTTAATACATGGGGTGAATGCTTTATACAGGGTGGAGCAAGTCTACTGTATGTTTAGGGTTTACCAAAATTACTTCAACAATTTGTAGTCCATATAAACGCAAATGCATATAATATAAAATCAACACCTGAGAATTTATTAACCGCATAAAACCATTGAGTCGTTTTCAAGAAAAACAATACAAAATATTTGTATACATTTTCCTCCAAATTCTCCTAAATTCTTAAAAATTATTAAAAAAAAGTAATGAATTCGCTTTTTACAGGGTGGAGTATCTACACAATGAATATTTACAATTATAACGACAAATAACAAAATTTTCGTTGATAACGAAAGAAAATGCATTTCAATTTGTCAATTGAGTGTGATTAAACGTTCTTGTATTATAATTCTTGTATTATATTGAAAATTATTGTTTTGAACTAGGATTTTTGGACTTGGACTACTCTTTGGACATCGTTTTGAAATTGTTGCCACAAAATTTTTCGCCTGACTTGGAATTCTTTTTACTACAGTTTGGACATCATTTTGGATTTGTTCTCACTTTCTGCGGGAATTGTAATTCTTCTTCACTACGCTTTGGACATCGTTTTGGAATTGTTGTCACAAAATTTGTCGCCTGTCTTTGAATTCTTATTTACTACTGTGCATACAAACAAATATGTTTTAATTCGTTTTACAAAAACATTAAATAATAATGAAATAATCGTATCTTTATCGATTATTACAATGGCAAAAATCAAGATTATTAATCTGGCAACTCTGCGCACTGACGTGTGAATTTTAATAGAACGAGGCGGAATCAACTTTAGTACAAAGAGAACGGAGTGGAATTCAGATCTGCCTACTTTTGGTGGCAGAAGCTGATTCCATCCGTTCCAGTTGTTGTACAAATAGACTCATAAGTACTAGTCACAAACAAAACAAAGCAGCAACATTAAAAAAAATTAGGTGCCAAAGGGACATGGAATGCTCCATATGTATATACCTTTCTTTTGTATTATATTTTAATTCAATTCTGTTTATTTCATTTTAAATTTCATTGTTTACTTTTTCTTAAATTACATCTGGTGCGTTCTTAGGATGTGCTCTAGTTCCTGGAAGAAAGCCTAAAAATGTATTTCTTATTTTGGTCAGTGCTGGACATTGGCATAGATCATCTACATACAAGTCCATCCTTCTCAAGTTGGTCTCAGAGCATTGTGTCCTTTATTATCCCAATTAAATACCGTAAATCTTTTTTATTTATGTCCTTACTGTGGCATTTTTATACCCTACACTAAGAGTGAAAGGGAATATTCAGTTTGGTACGCCGTTTGTAACACCCAGAAGGAAGCATCTCCGGTATGGAAAAGTATATATATTCTTGATCAGCATGACCTCCTGAGTCGATTTAGCGATGTCCGTCTGTCCGTCTGTCTGTCCGTCTGTCTGTCCGTCTGTCTGTCTGTTGAAATCCCTACTACTTTTAAAATTGAAGAGCTAGATAAATGAAACTTATAATTTAGATTATTAATATACCTACGCTGTATGTGCGAAATTTGCGAGATCGGTCCATTGTGACCTATGATCCGACCACTTATGTTCAAATACCTCATATAAAATGTACATATAAAGATCAATTTTTATGTATACGTGCTTAGGTAAACTTTTTTGGTCAAATATATATTGATATCATGCTCAAATACATTATAATAATGTTTTCCGGCAAAAAGACTTGTGGTTCACAAAAAAAAATCGAAATTCGGTACACCTACCCATTTGTAAATATGGGTATCAAATGAATGGAAATTCTTCAGCGATTGAATGTTTGTAGTTATTTTCAGGATTCGTATACCCTGGTGACCTATATATCACTTTGAATGGTAACCACACATTTGTGTAGGGTATTTATAGTCGGCTTAGACCGACTATAATTTTGATAATCCTATCATAATTACACCTACTTTAAAATTTCCCATGTGATCTAACCTTCCCAACTGGTTTCAGTTGATTCCATGTTTTTTTTGTCGTTTGACATGTATTTAATCTAATCCAGTTCAGTATTGGTTTTGCAATAATGGGTCATATTAATAAAAATCGACTTTACTCAAAACTTGAAGCAAATGCTTCGAATTGTCAAAATGTTTCGCATTTCATTTAATTAAAATACTAAAAACTATTTGCTAATGTTCAAAAATATAAAATTTTAAATTGGTAGGTATTAATAAAAACGTTAAACTGAGCATTTACTATAAAAATTCTGAAATAAATTAAAAAATTTGCTCAAAAATATATCAGTTTGCTTAAAAGTAAATACTTTTTTATTAATATGGCCCATTGTCTCGTTTTCGTATTTTACCCTTTTTGGCTAATTCGTCTGTTACCCGGAAAATCTGTACAGCACAGTTTTAACAGAGCTGAGAATCAACGACATTGGCTGAATCTCAGTATTTGTTGTTATATTGTAATCAGTCCTGACAATTGAAAGAAAAATTGAGTTTGCAGGTTTTTGAAAACTAGATGTGTAGGGCATTGCTTTTTTTTATTCTAACAGTCCTAACATTTCGATAGAAATTTTCTTAAAAACGTTACGTCATAGAATATGAGTATGCATTCAAAATCATCAACCGCAAATTATATAGAATGTACATGACAACATTTTTTTGAATAGTGCTATAACTGTTATTGTTTAGTTGTCTGAAATAGAACACACAATATTTACGTCCTTAAAAATCCTAATATCCGATTTTTTGTTTTATATTAAATTATTTAAATTTCTAGGATAAACAAACGGATTTTATTAATGCTATTACAAAGGGATCTTCTGATGATAACTTACTACGCATAGTTATTATTTGGAGACGAGATACATCTCATATAAAATATGAATGGGTAAATGGCGCAAATCTAGATGTGGAGAGATCGTCCGCGGAAAGAAGAGAGGAATTGTTGAATTTTACTAGACATAAGTTGGATAGTTCAATTCAACGACTGCTAAGATCATCTGAAGCATTAAGTGGTGAAGCTGTTGTAAAGGTTGTATAATTATGGTTTTAAAATTCAAATGAACAACATATATATATATATATATATATTTTTAGGATCTTTTGGATGAGCATGCTCAAGGTTTCCTTAGTCTGTGGTTTTCGAAATTGCTGCATATCACCGAGTATTTGTTAGATAATATTGAACAGGAGCATATTTTAGCATCTATGTCCTTAGTGGGAACAATTGCCTTTATGTTTGCAGTTGGGTATGTTATGGTGTATTTGGTACGAGTTGAAGAACAAAATCTTAAAGCCAAGGGACAGTTGAATGAAACTCACTGTAAGTAGGAACAACAAATTCTCATACTAAATATAATGAAATTTACTTACAAAATTAAATAGTCAGTCACCTTATACACCCAGAAAAAAAACATTGGTACACTCCCATTAAGTACCCAATGGTATAACCCTTGATCTTATCATGTTTTTTTTTATCAAAAGTTTTCAAATTAAATGTTTAGTAGTATTCGAAAAATTCAGTACCATAAATTTAAATATTTCAATATTATTACTTTTAATAGAATAAATACTATTGTTTTAATAGTTTCCTCCTTCCTCTATGTTCATTAATATGCATCTTAACTTTTTGTTTTTTACTTTCTTGATTACTTATACTCTCTATTTTACTTTGTCTTATACTACAAACATCTACAACTTCCGGCCTAACTATATTACCTGTAGCTGATTCAATATTTTCTTCCGCATAACAATTAGTTATTGGATCCCCTTTTCTATTATACCATGAGCATTTCATATTACATGTACAATTGTACACTTTGTCATGTTAATAATGTATTTTAATTTGTATAAATATTTTCGTAATATGAAATTTCAGAAATTTGTAAAATTCTGATTTTTAATAAAAATTAGTTTAAATTAAAGTATATGTAACGCTGTAATTATTAGATTATATTAATAGTGCAGAAGACGGTGAATGAAAATGTCAAGTGTAAAATTAATATTTAGAATATTACAATATATTAATATTTCTTGATTATTTCCAAATGTTATTTCTAAAACACATTCGGAAAATATATAGTTTTTTTGATCGCATTATATTTTCCTTTCATTTGATTTAAAAATTAATTCTCTTTATCAACAACTATCGGTGATGCGAAAACTGATACGATTTGAATATAAATATTTGTTAGTTATTTTCAGTTATTTTCACATAAATTCTAATTTCACTATGTAATTTTGGTGTACGTGACTTTTAAAAAGTCCGACTTAATACGGGAGTCTAATTAACAACAAAACACCTGAAACATATATTCAGGTCGTTCCAAATTATGTTTTATTTTGAACATATTTATGTTTCGATTTTAATATTTATTTTGTTTTGATGTAATAATTTTAAGGGACAACATAAAAAATGTTTCCGTGATATCATAATGTAAATCAGAGCTCATTACAACACTGTTCCTGTCTCAATACAACGCTGTTTTCAAATGAATTATCAGGCAATTATATATTATGTTTCAAAACATACATGTTAATGCCTGCAAAATTATGTTTGGGAGAGCCATTTTTTTTTTGCAAAGTGTAAGAAATCTAAGTCAAAAATGTATAGAAAAACCAGATAATTTCCATATTTATTTGTTTATTTTAGGTTATAACTTTAGCCAATGTCAAACAAACTAGATATAAACTCTTGAGTTAATTGAATATCATATTTTTATCGTAAACAAAATAATCCTTCATTCGTTGTGTAGTTTTATTTAAAGTGATAAAAGGTGATGTGAAGTAAAAAAAAAACTAAATTAGAAATAGATATGCTTTCTTTTTTTTATTATTAAATTATTTGTTTTATGGATAACTAAATCCATAAAATCAATTTTAAAGTTTTTTTTTAATTAAATATGATGCTTAATTTTTAAATATGTTCATATATAATTTCTGAATATAATATATAATATCCGTCTCCCCAGTTTTTTTTTTTGAGAGATCCGCAAATGTGACATCCGTTACATCTCTTGTTATAACCATTTGCAACGAGAAGTGTTTTTTTTTTTGAATTTTAATTTCGACATTTAAATAAAATAAATTATACAATAAAATATCTAAAATCTTTTTTGTTTTAATAAATTATTAGGAAAATGTAATTCGACTATACCATAAAATGAATAATACGTATTACCTAGAAGGTCTTGTTTATTGTAATTAAAATAGTCATTATAAAATGTTTGGTACAACATCATATTGTATAAAAAGTTTGAAAATAATTGAACTAATGGTTTTTTTATTGAAATACTATTAATTTAAAATACTATTAATTTAAAAATAGAACGAAATTACCATACCGTGTATTATGAATGAAGAGTAATTAAATTATAATCGAAATTGAATTTATTTTTGTTCAGATTGTAATAACATTTTACTATGTGTAAACATTAGTATATTGTCCAGCAGAATCTGTCAAATTTACCACAAATATGTCACAATACAAACATAAAATTTCAATTGCATTTGAATATACTATTTCTTAGCAGTTTTCTTGGTTATAACTATGTTTCAAAACAAACAGAAAATGCTATTCGCAACGTTCGTCTTCATTCGGTAAGTTATCGACAGACGAAGTTGGCAACGGTGAGCAGCTTTTTTACCTATGTCTCTTTTGTCGTCGTTTGAAGTATGTATTTGAAACATACTGATGTTTGAAAGCAAACAAAAAAAAAATAGATTTAAATAAAAGTATTCTTGCAACATTATTCTTGAATACGAAGTTGACACTCGATGACCGTCATTTTCTGCCTACGTGTCTTTTGTTGTTCGTTGAGGAAACGTAAATTAAATTTGTAAATTAAAACCAGTTGGGAAGGTTAGATCACATGGGAAATTTTAAAGTAGGTGTTATTATGATAGTTAGGATTATTAAAATTATAGTCTGTCTAAGCCGACTATAAATACCCTACACATATGTGTAGTTACCATTAAAATAACTACAAACTTTCAATCGCTGAAGTATTTCCATTATTTTTGATACCCATATTTACAAATGTGTAGGACCGATCATGCCAATTTTCTTGTTCAGACAGCTTAGATATATAAGTAATCTAAATCTAAAGTTTCATTGCTCTAGCTCTTCTACTTTTTCTGTAATCGTGATTTCAACAGACAGACAGAGGGACAGACAGACAGACGGACATACTGACTGACGGACAGACGGACATTGCTAAATCGACTCAGGAGATCATGCTGATCAAGAATATATATACTTTTCCATACCGGAGATGCTTCCTTCTGGGTGTTACAAACGGCGTACCAAACTGAATATTCCCTTTCACTCTTAGTGTAGGGTATAAAAATACTAATTATGTTACAAAAGTACAAATAGTAACAAATAATATTTTAGGATATAATTTAATAGTAATATGCAGTGCACTGTGGGACAGAAGTAAATTCTAGCAAGCCGTAAAAACAGTTTTGCTCCAATCTAAACGAAACCTTACACTAAGCATACATGGACTACGAATATATTTCAGTTTAAAAATGAGCAAGATAGGTCCATTTCCACGCCCACCTGTCATATAACTGAAATGATAAAATTACAATAACTTTTGTCTGGAATGAGATATTTTATTGATAATTGGTATTTAGATACATACTATAAATGCTCATGACCATTCTTAATATGGGCGTGATTGTCCAAATGCCACGCCTACCATTCTCATTAAACTATAACTGGGCCATCGTAAGAAATATACTGATAATATTAGGTACTATGGTACATATAACAATTCTTAACTATCATACCAAATATGAGTCAATTTTGTCAACTATAATGACAGAAAAGGCAAAACTGACATTAAAATAACAAAACAATTCTTTTACGATTTTCGTATATATCTCATAACTTAAACTCATGTTAAATGACGAGTGGCTAACTAATGCAAGCATTTATAACACCGTTAGAAGGAAGACATATCAGGCATAATGCCTGTAACAAGATTTATGAGAGCATTTGGAAGCTTTTTTTTTCCATGTCTACTTTTTTATGAAAAATATGTAATTTTTATTTTATGTTTTCCAAATTATCAGGAAAAACATGAATAGCCATTTGAAATTTTTGATAGATAAAATGGTAGTTCTCTTAATTTTCAATAATATAAAATTAACATTCTGCATGTGTCGTATATTGATAGAGTTATGACAGTTTTAATGCAACCCATTTTTATTCTTAAAAAAAAGCACTTGTTTCAATTTTTTGACTTTAAGCAAGCCGAGAGAAGGATTTTATCACTAGGGTGTATCATTTTTTGTTTGTTTTGAATGAATTGACATATTTTTCAACTTTCTGCAACAAAGTTTAGTTTCCAATTTTCGGCGAGCAAGACTAAGCTTCTGTCCTATTGCGCAGTGTGACAAATATGTATTCATACAAAAACAAAGTAGCTTTTTTATTAAAGGAATACTCAAAATTAAAAAAAATTACAATTTATATAATAAAGTTTCAAGATTTGTTCCATGGGATAATTATTCCATTGCTGCCCCTTGTCCACAACTTGCATAAGTCTATCAAAAAAATTTAACACGTGCCACGAACTACCTCATCTGGTCTTTATTCCATACATTAAAAATAACAGTCTTGAAATCATTCAAATTGTTGTAGGTATTTGTGTCCTTCAAGCTTCTGCAACAAATATTCCCATATAAAAAAAGTCCAAAGGATTGCAATCCTTGGAGCTTGGGTATAAAAACAGTTAAATTTACCTCATTCCAGTTTTGAACAAGTTTTGCGGTATGAGCGTGTTGCTGGAAGCAATACTTCTGCAAAACTTTTCTATGTAATATTTTGCAATGATTTTGACCTTTTTTCATGTAAACTAGCGGTAACTTTTGCTTCCTAGATATGGCATTCTATAACATATGTATCTTATTATTTGGGATGTTCTCGCAAGACACTGCCCGCAATCGGACATTTTATGTGTGGTTTGGAGCTTAAATTAAACACACATATATTGCCACTCATATATATAAAGCTCTTAAATCGGGTGAAATTCACTCAACCGATTTAAAAAGTGTTATACAGAGAAAACTTGAGAGAACTTAAGTTTTGAAATTAGAGTTTGTATCTTTAATGGTTATGGAGATAAAAATGAGTAAAGTTGAAAATTTTTTTCATGAAAATTATTTCAAAAATTGTAAAAAAATACAAAAGTTATCCGATTTTTAAAATTCTTTTGTTTATGGAAATCTTACATTCAGATCTAAAGAAAATGTGCTTACATGAGTAAATATCTTGATTAGTTTTAAAGATATAGACTGGAACATGATTTTTTAAAAATTTTTGAAGACTTTACTTTACATATTTATACATAGATTGTACATTTTATCATGAAATCACAATATTTGTATGGGAAATTAACACATAAATCATAAACTGAAAACTGCTTTTAAATATAAAATTAGTAAATATAAAATTGTAAAGTCGTTATTTTTTTTTCATTTTTTTTTTTTTTTTTGGAAAATTGTACTTTTACGCAAGAATACGAAAATGAGTTTTACTCAACTTTCTACTTTTTCAGTAGATTTCTACAATTGAGAATCGAGGCCTAAATTTGTTCATGAATTGAAATTGTTTTGAAATAATTTAATTTCTATTTATTCATGGCATTTGAAAAATATTTCATCATATTCGAATTCAAAAAATATTGAAGTGAAATAATTTTATTCAATTCAAATATTATAAATTGAAATTGATCAATATCAAATCATCAAACATGAATTGAAATTGATCAATTCTATTTAAAATACAAAAGAATTGATATTGTAGTGTCGCGCACCACATTTTGGCTTGAATGACTTTTAATGGCATAGAATTGCATCCTGGATATTTTTTGATAAATCTGTTGCACCCGGGGTCAGAATATTTGAATCTGTTACAAGAGTCATAGATTCGCATCTAGGTTAATCATTTGACTTTTTTGTTGAATCTGTAACAATTAGCCACAGATTCTAATCCAGGTGCGTCATTTGACCTATTTTTTTGGTTAAATCCCTTCCTGTGGGACCAGATTTGCATCTAGGTGTGTCATTGGGACACATTTTGGAAAAATGTGATCCTTTTTGATTTGGTCAGAACCCAACTGCGTCATTAGAATTTTTTTTTGGACCAATTAGTTCCTTAGGGATTTGGCCAGAATCCAACTGCATCATTGGACATTTTTAGACCAATTGGTTCCTTTGGGATTTAGCCAGAACCCAACTGCGTCATTGGACATTTTTTTGACCAATTGCTTCCTTTGTGATTCGTCCAGAATTCAACTGCGTCATTGCACGTATTTTTGGATTTTTTTCCTTTGAGATTTGGCCAGAAACCAACCGTCATTGGATATATTTTGGACCAATTGGTTGCGAACATATTCAACAACGTACTTGCCCATAAATTATTTTACTTACACACGTAAATTTTTATTTACACAAGAACTAAAAATCCAATAACATAAAAATTTGAATTATGTTTTAAAAAAATTAACAAATAAATAAATTGTATAAATCAAGTGATGTTGACGAGATAATTCATTTAATAAAATGAACATATACATAATAAATATAAAGAATATTTCGTGTAGGCATATTTCTGTTTTCTTCAGAGTTAAAAAAGTCGTACGCTACAGCACCGTATTTCAAGAGAACACAAACACTATCTTGCCGCGTAACATTTATCTTTGCGAACACAAACTCAAACGCTACAAAGCGAACACTAACAGAATGAACAGAATACATCAATAACGAATTAAGATGCTTATACACTCATTTTCTTAACGACAACATTTCGTTGCTGCCCTGTATCGCATGACAACAAACAGACGCATAACAACAGACAGTTGCATCGCACCACACTACATGTATGTATCAGTACAGCCATCCAGTTGGTAAGAACAACAACGAGTTTTCTTTGTTTTACAAAAAATTGCGTTATTCCCATTTTTGTTCTTGTTGCACTTCCAAACGAATCAGCGGTTTTGTGAAAAAAAAAAACACAAAGCAATATCAGCAAATGAGGTACACTGTTAAAATGTTCATATATTATTATTTTTTTGTTTTATAAATTAAATGAAATAGTGCACAAGATCTTAACTTAAGAAAAAGTTTATGATTTTACAATTAACAAAAAAGCTATGCATAAAAATAAAAAAATAATAATGTTAAATTTCAGTGCATATGCGCAATCGACGAACGAACTAGCGTAGCAAAGAAACTAGAAACAACATAGTTTTGCCTATTTTCTCTTTGGAGTGGCATGTGCTTGTATTCGATTTACCGCTTAAAAGTGCTTCACAGACTTTATTTTTAGAATGCTTATATTATTTAACATTGAAAAACAAGAAAAATAAAAACATACATCTTCATTAATATACACGTTCATATATATTTTGCGCTCTTTGTATAATTACATGATGTGCAATATTTGCTAATATCATGAATTCATTTGAATTTCATTATTACCTTATAAAACATAATATATACGGGGTAGATCTTTTACCTTCAACGAATCCCTCGTTGACTCGCTGTAGCGCGGCTGTTGCAGTCCAACGTTGCGGCTGCTACAGAGCCGTCGATGATGGTGGTGCGTGTGTCAAAGTCTTTTAGAGACGGGGTTGCCACATGTTAATTTGCATCACCGCAAATATTTTGATGCACCGTTCACATCAATTTATGAATGGAAATGGAATATTACGTTCGTGGCGCGGGAAATTAAAAACAAACTCCAAAGAGGATTAAAAGCATATATAAAAAATAAATATTTGAACCTACAAAAAAAATCGTGACTGATCTTCGTTCATATTATTCTTTACATATATTTTTGTATTTTTGGAGAAAAAAATAGTTTCATACTATTTGTTGAGACAAAAAGAAATAAAATAAGAAACAATTCATATTATCTACATACTTTTCTTTGAGACAAAAAATAAAAAATGAAATCATTAGTAATATGTTTACATATTTTTCTTCGAGACAAAAAATATAAAAAAAAATTCAATAGTTTCATACTATCATACATACTATTCATACAATAGGTTGCTCTCCACAGAAAGTTCTCCCGAACCTTGTGAGTTGCGCAAGCGGAGCATCAGTCACCACGCGCGTTTGTATGCGGATGATACGCGGGTAGACGTCGGCCCCATACCTCCGAAATTTGTCGAGGATTGGCACGCGTTCGATCTCATGGGGCGGGCACTTCTCGTACATCCCTTCGTCTATCTGACACAAAAGATTGACTGTATCGCTGGCGCTGTGTCGGGACCTCACCACGATGTAGCAGCTCGGCTAAGCTTGCTCACGCATTTGTGCTGCATTGATTCGCATCACTTCGCTCTTCAGTATCGACGATCGGTCCTGATTCGGATTTATAAGCGCTCGAATCTGCCGTGAATAGTGACCGTCATCAATCGCCAGGTTGACCGCCAGGTATCCATCATTGTAGTGATGGTGGCTGGCGCATGTCTGCGCAGATGATATTGAGCTGCTCGTTGCGATGTATGATGCCATCAGAAGCAGATACTGCAGTGCTGGTGCAATTAGTTGTGACGTGAGACAGGGCCAGGCAATTCGTGCACCCGCTCGCATGGAACACTGTCCGGAGTCGTTCTTGCACGTTGAGATTTTCAAACCGTCTACAGACACATGATCCGTATGGCAACACATGATCCGTATGGCATAGCGGGCACTGGTAGTCACGGTTATAGAGTAGCAGCATTCTATAAGGAGATGTTATGATGTAATTAATGTTATGCTTAAAATATAATGTATTATAGAGACATACGAAAATTGTTGAGAGGAACATATGTGGGTAATACCACATCAAATCGACAGGGTTTTAAATTTTTTTCTTCTATGTTCATGAAATTTAGTTTACACTTTTGAATAGATAAAAAAAATATATAAGTTGATTTTTTTTCGAAATTCGAAAATTTCACAAATTATGATACTTCAAAAAATCACAACTTTTCTTTATGGAGGTAACTTCGAAAGCCTTTATATAGGTCAATAACGTTGCAAAATGGGTATTTTTGGTATCTTCTATCTAAGAATTGAATGTAGTTTTTGATTCTGGTTTACAATATTATTTTCTAATTAGGTTTATAATTATTATGTTATTGTAAAATTTTCGAACTTGAATTTCGGTAAAAACAGCTATTTTGATTTGGCTCAAATTTTTTTCAAAATTAGTTCTTATATTTATTCATAAACTGTATACTGAGAAATGTTTTTCGATATAAGGGAGACATATTTTTTTGTATATAATACCTTTTTACCAATGACAAAATTTTAAAAATGCAATTAATATAAAAACTTTTTGCTAGGTCTTTAAACTTTATTCAAAATTGCGTTTGATCATTGCTAATAGATATCTGTAATCAATTTGATAAATTTTATTTTAGATATTAATCCGTATTTTTTTATGGAGCATCATAATTTTGTGAAATTTTCGAATTTCGAAAAAAAAATCAACTTAAATTTTTTTATCTATTCAAAGGAGTAAACTAAATTTCATTCAATTTAAAACGCTGTCGATTTGATGTGGACTTCCTATATGTGAGTCATTCGTCGCGATTAGAGGGTAATAAGACTAGTTTAAGTACCGTGCGCGTGATGACACGGTTTTGGATTTTTATCTCAACTACACGTACTCTATTGTCTGAGCCAGGATGTACTCCAATTACACGTGTTGAAATCCGTATTTAGAGACAGATTCGTCGCGTATTGTTTTCATGAATTCCTGATATGATTTAGCAAGCTCTTTTGAGGCACCAATGAAAATACGTCCTGAATAGATTACTTGGGCAGCCTCTACGTGAGATAAGCTTGGATAAAGCGCCTAAAAAGACGGAAGTCGACAGGTCACTTACGGGCTCTAAATGAATGGCCTTAGTAGATAAATATACAAAAAGGCATACGTATCCTTTGGGTTTTTGAGCCATGAAAGGACAATTGTTGAATCCGCCCAAAGACTTGACGTAGCTAAGGGTAAAGGTTTTGAGTCAACCATGTTTGCTAGTTTATGTAGTGCAGATAATTTGAATCGAGAGAGTGAAATTGTTTTAATTTGAGCAACTTTTGTTTTAGAAAATGTAAATTTGACCAAGTTTGATCATCATTATTCACGCGAATGTAAATACATGCCGCGTATGATTTTCCGAGGCATCGCAGAAATCGTGAATTTCAACATTGCTTGTAGGGCGGTAGTGAATCCAGCGTGGTATATTAATGAAATTAATATCAGAATAGTTTGATATAAAGTTCTGCCACCTGTGAAGTGCCATCGGTTTAAGACATTCATCCCAATCAATTTTGTCGAGCCATAACTGCTGCATTATAATTTTTGCCGTAACAATAACGGGGCAAGCCAACCGGTTGGGTCAAATAATTTAGCAATTATTGAGAGAATTTCGTGTGTGTGATTTTTACCTCAATGGGTTGATTTGCGAAATAAAAGAAAACCGTACTGGCATTCCAACGTTCGCCAAACGTTTTCGCATTACTTTTGTCTTCTAGGCACAAAAATTCGGCATCTAACAAATGTTCCGGAGGAATGTCAGTTAAAACGGTTTAAGAGTTAGCGTTCCATTTACGCAATTCGAAACCTGCTGAATTTAAAATCCACTTTAACTGATCACGAGCATTAATTGCCGTGGAGACATCTCGTGCTCCAGCTAAAGTGTCTTCTACATACATTCACGTAAAATGTTAGTTCCTAAAGGTAAATTGTATTCTTCATCTTCAGACAATTTTAAAAGAGTCCGAATCGCAAGTATGAAGCGCAATTAATACCAAACGTTACAGTTTTAAGCTCGAAATCTTGTATTTCTTTACTTGGTGAGTCACGGAACAAAAGGCGTGTGACGGATGTTGATCAAAATATACCTATACATTTTTGGAATGTCGACATTGAAGACATATACAGAAAACATCCATTTTAGAAAATGGTTAATAAATCGTTTTGAAGAACCGGGCCAGATAAAAGAACATCGTTAAGATGTGTACCATTTGCTGATCCACCTTTGTCGTTATGATCTCAGGTTTCACCACTGCATAGATAAAAATAGATAGATAAATGATAGATACAAATTATGAATTTTTGGATGAAACAATGGAAACATTGTGATGTTGGTATAAGATATCTTCACATAATTTATTTTCTTCATAATTTATTGTTTTGCGAGGTACTTCCTCTACTTCCCAAAATTTTGTACATCGGTCATTTAGAGACACCTCTGTGTAATACGACACAACTGTAGAACATGATGGTTCAGATGATAAGTTGGATACTGGACCTGTAAGAACTGCGAGGTCAGATTTCCAGTTGCAGTTGCTTTAATCTGTACATTTTTATCCAGAGTCGATCCAATAAAAGATGTCGTTACGTGATTGGGTTTAATGCTTATAGCACCATTTAAGCCCGAAACTAAACCGCATTTATCAGTAATTTGAATAAAACTTTCATTCCGTTCCGTAATAAACGTGGCTTCAGATGCTGGGTCATTAGTGCCCGAGCTTTGTAAATCAATCCAAGGCGGAAAATATTGACAATTGCTGTCCCAAGTAAAATTGGTAAGCGTATTGAAACATGATTGAACTGTTTGTATGGGACAAGAGTTCGATTAATTGGACTGTATACTTGAGGGGTTAGTCACAAGTATTATTACTCTATGCAAGAGATTATTGTGTTTTTTATTGCACTTTGCACAAGTGTAAATATTTCGCAGTCTTTCAGCTCATGGCAGCTCAGAGACAATTAACACAAAAATGATTTTGTTTCACAGTGTTTAATCTAGTTTGGATACTCCAAAAACATGAGGCGATTACGAAGGCTATGAGAACCTTTACACAATTTGCATTGTGAAATATCAACTTTATTGTATTGACTTGTAAAAGGTTTTGATTTATGGAACCCCGATTGTGATTTAGCTGGGACTGATGTAGAAATTAAGGGCATGCCCCCTATACATGCATAGCACAGTGTTGATCGTAAGAAGGGATGATAGGTTAAAAGGAGGGGGGAAAGATAGAGTTGTGTCGGTGAATGTTTGTTTTGAACTTGCCAATATCAAAAATGTCGAGAAAAACGGACGCAGGAGATTGTCCCACAAACTAGAGATGGGCATGTGAGCGTGATTCAGCGTGTGATTGAATCCTAATTTTGCTCACGTGATTGTAAGTGTGAGTAGACCAAAAAATACCGTGAGTGAGTGTGCGTGAGTACAATTTTTTCGTGAGTGAGTGTGCGTGAATCGAATATTTCATAAAATAAAAAAATCTCAGTTTTAATTTTTTGCGATTTCATATATTTTTGTTGAACTACAGAACAAGGCTCAGAACTCAGAAGGCTTCGGGAAGGCTACTGCCCACATTTCAGAACTATAATAAATCAAACCCTTTCTAACGACCGTCATATACCCACCCCTTCTCAGAATAAGTTGCAAGGTTTCAGTCAACAATTTATCTAACCTCTGCAAACCGTCCGTACTTAGCATGTCATGAAATAGTTTTAGCTTGGTTTCACACGAACGTTCATGGAACGCATTTTTTTCGATATACCCATTTTTGCAAAAAGTTGAATTTTCAATTTCAACTATACATGATAACTCTGTATTGACTTCCTTTTGTTTATTAACTTTAGTTTGTTTCAGAGGTTTGTGTGGGGTCCCGATTTTATTCGAGTTATAAATGTAGTAACCAAAAAAATCGTTCAAAAATAGTTTTTCCCAAATTCAATTTATCCCTGGTTAATTCTACCCCGAACTATTCTTTTATTGATAACTAGCTGGACCCGTGCACGACTCGTGCCAAGATTTTGTGAATGCAAGGAATGTAGTGATTTTATTAATATAAAGAACATTTTTATTATTTATATCTTCCCCGTAGAACGTTTCCCCGTAGAATTCTTCCCGGCTGAATTCTTTCCCGTAGAATTCTTCCCTGTAGAGTTTTTCCCAGTAGAAGTTTTAGTGTGGTGAGTTTTAGTATGGTGAGTTTTAGTGTGGTGAATTTTGGTGTGGTGAATTTTAGTTTGGTGAATTTTGGTGTTGTAAGTTTAAAAAAATTGTGGTGGTTGTTACCCTGGTGCGAAATATCTTGTTATCATTATAATAACTGTTGACATACACCATGTGGAAAATATACCTTCTATTGGGGGTACCACGCCCAGTGGTCTAATCCCGCCCACATTCCGCGAGACCGTTTAGAATGGTTATATATAACGTTGACCAAAATTTCATTAAATTTTCTATCCTAATTGCTGATATAATGTGTTTTTAATTTTTCGGATATATGGTAGGTGCCACGCCCAGTCCACCAATCCCACCGATATATAGCCTATACTCTGCCCAGACCCAACATACATATTGTGTCAAAATTTGATTAAATTCGGTTCAGCCGTCTATTCGGAACATACAGACAGACAGACATACATACTTACATTCACAAATATATAGTAGATTCTTTTCCAGAGACTATTCTCAAAGATTTTACACGAATTCTTTAACGGAGAATTATTCTTTGAGGCAATTTTTACTTTGAGATATATTTTATCTAAATCGCCTAACATCATAACATTATTATTGCGTTTTAAAGATGTATTGGAGGTGCCACGATCGGTCGACCAATCTCACCAACAAAGAATAGCAAAAAAAAACACGTGATTCACGTGAATCACGCGTGATTGTGATTGAATCTTAATTTTACTCACGTGATTGTGAGTGAGTGTGAGTAGAGCAAAAAAAGCCGTGAGTGAGTGTGCGTGATTAGAAATATTCTCAAAACTCACTCACTCTAAACTCACTCACGTTCCCATCTCTACCACAAACGTATCGTGCGACTGAAGAACGAATTCTCTTTATAATGCGTGGTTCTGTTGAGAGCCGAGTGGACTACGAAGGGGTGGGCTTTGTTTGACGCCCGAGTAGAACGAGAAAACACAGGCCATGTATTTCCCTCGAATACTTGCCGTTGTAATATCTATGAAACAGGCTTATACACCCAACGGTCTTTTGGTGCTCAAGAGAACCAATAGACGATGAAATATTTCCATCCCCTATTAAATATATCGCACGTTGTTGGATTCGTTGCAGGAACTCCAAGGAGGATTTTGAGGCCCCTTCCCAAATGTGCGAATTAAATTCCAGTCATTTTGAGTGTGCCATTCATAGTGCATCGTTTATTCTCAATCTACAAAGAGTTTGGGCGCTTGTTGAACGAGTATGAATGACAAATGTTATTGTCATCCGCAAAGGAATGAATACCAGAAATAGGGACGGGGATAGGAACTCCAGAATTGATGGAATGTTTTTCCGAAAGAACACCATCCATTGCAACTCGTATTCAACGACCCTAGAGATAATTCGATATCCATCGAGTAAAAGATTCACTGACACCATATGCAATAAGTTTTGAAACGAGGGCTTTATGCCACACTCGATCAAAAGCCTTGGAAATATCGAGAGCAACAGCCTTGCTCTCCCCGAAAAGGTGAACATAATTATTCCACTTTTCGGAGAGGATCGCCATCAAGTCACCTGTGGGTCAGGGCCTACGGAAACCGTATTGTGGGTCACTACGCAATTCGTTGTGCTCAAGATGTGCTCAAGGTGGAAATTAATTGCGCTCTCCATTACGTTGGAGAGTGCAGAGCCCATTGCAATGGGTCGGTAATTGGCCGGGTTCGTAGCCTCGCCCTTTTTCGGAACTGGCTGGACATTGGCAACCTTCCAACAAGATGGAAAAACTCCTGTCGTGTAGGAGATGTTGAAGAGGATACACAACGGACAATCCAGCGTTGACGCGCACTTCTTCAACACATGGGCAGATATGCCATCTGGCTCAGAGGCTTTGTTAATGTTGAGGTTTGCTAAAACCTTTTTAACTGCCCGAGTTCGAAAATGTATCTCCGGCATTGCAGAAGAAAGAAAATAGACGACGGGCAGTTGTTGATTACTTTCGGGAGCGTTGAATTTTTTGCAAATAATTTTTCCAAGAGATTAGCTTTATCAACCGGTTCAGTGAAGATCTGACCATTCATACTAAGAGTTGGAGTAGACGATATCTGATTCTTCACCCTTTTTACAAATGACCAGAAATTTTTACTACCCCTGTGATAAAGTAGGACCTTTTTGCGCGCGTTTTGTTCGTGAAGAAAGATCACGGCATTACAGCGATTCGTAGCCTGTATACGAAGTCTTTCAGTATCAGCATTCTTGTTAGAACGCCAATTCTGAAAGGCTTCCTCTTTCGACCTGACTGCAATCCTGCAAGTCTCATTAAACCAAGAGTGGTCCTTGGGTTTAATGCTAGTCTTTTTAGAAGGTATAAAGGACCGCATACTTAATAAAATAATATTTTGTACCATTAAAGCCGCGTTATTCTGACAGCGAAACACAATTTCCAATTAAAGTTGCGAAAAAGATCATTTAACGCAACCCAATTTGCTCTCAGCGGAAACAGTACAGTGATCGGAGTTAACAAAAGGTGCAAGGACTTTTAATCATATTTTTCATGATGCACAGTGGGCTGGGGACTAGATATGTTGGCTAAAATTAATTATCCCCTTAACTATAACTCTAATTTGTATAATAAATTGTATTCATATAATTTCGATAACGCCGATTTGGAATATCAACAAATAAAAATTCAAAATGGCGATTCAATATGGCGTCCAAAGTTTTAAAACTTATGATAAATGCGCCAAAAACGTCGAATCTGATGTTAATAATTTTAAATTCAAAATGGCGGCTCTAAAATTTGAAAAATTAAAACACACGGTTTTCATAACCTCCAATGTCAGATAATATTTAAAGTTTAAAAGCTATGTTAAAGAAATAAATTGTATCCCAACAATGAGACATCAACGTAAAATATTCAGAAGTGACATTTTTTGGAAAATAATTTAGATACGGGTGTTTTTTTTGCATATGTGACGGGCTTCACGCGATATTGGTATGCAGTTTTGTTTTACATGTGCACATTTTGAGATTTTGCAAAGATATGCCTTTTTAAAAATCAGTGCAGCTTTTCACAAGCACAATATGAACTAGTAGTCATCGAATAATGACTTTTTTATACGTTTGAAAAAATATTTCTTGATTTAACTGGTATTGATTTATCTGGTAATTGGTAAAGTGTGTTAAAACGATAATTTCATTGATACAGTTTCTATGAACGTCTAGTTATTATCATAAAATTATTTCTTATGTTATATATTTCCGAGTAATGACTGTTTTACTTTCCCATAATATGTTTCCATATTTTTATGATTTGTTTTCAAATTTATTTAAAATTAATAGAAAAGAAGGGTTTATTGCAAAAAATTAATAAGGCACTAAACTAACAAAAAACGAAATAATTCAGTTCAAAGTTTTGAAAAAATAATATTGTTTATCCAGTTTATTGCACATAATGACCCACATAACATATGTAGTAACAATAATCAAGAATTTAAGAAAATAAAGAAAGTAATCTTCCATATTAGACCTCGAAATCATATGTGTACTAATTTTCTTTGAAATACAGTCACATATATTAATCCGCCATATTGAATTCAATATTTCTAATGTCACTTTCGCAATCAGAGACACCGAAAACGTATGTTACTGTGAAATCCAGTAATATTTAAAATATTCATCACTTTGAATCCGTCATATTGAATCCACCATTTTGAATTTTAAATTTTTGATATCAGATTCGTTTTCAGAGATTTCGAAAACAATAAAGTACCAAATATCATGACTTATGGCCAAACTTTTTAATTCTCAGCCCACTGTGTGATGTGAAGTCAGAAAAGGTATAGGACTAGGTCGGTTCCTTCATCAATTGAGTGAGTTGATTGCATCAATTGAGTGAGTTGACAACTAGTCTTGCCACAACTAGTCTTGCCAAGATTTCAGCTGCAATTTGTCTCTTTGTCAGTGCAGGTCGTTGTTACAAGTGCATGTAGTGATTTCTGTGATTTAAATAGTGTATTGAATATTAAATATACTTATAGTGAGTTTTCGTCAAAGTTCTGTTTCTTGTCGTTAAGTGTCGTTGTTTTTATTAAATATTAAATATTTGTTATAATACATTTATATTTAAAACAATTTAAGTAATATATTTGTCTATTTCTGTGTAATATTACTGCGGCATGCATTGTTATTGTTATCTGTGATTTTCTATTCTTCTTTGTGCGATATTTCTTTACGTCGTTTTTCTATTGTGTTGTTAGTGCGTATTTTAATTAGTAACAGCTGTAAGCATTTAACCCTTGAGTGATCCAATTTTTTTATTCGGCACTAAATTTAAAAATTTTTAAAATTTATAAATTTTTTTAATTTTGTGCTTTTGTTATTTTCAAAAGTTATAATAAATGGAATTCTTATCAGTAGAAAATTTTGCTGCCTGTTCTTTGAGGGATAAGTGCAAGAGTCAAAACATATTAAATTCTATGTTTTCTTGTTCCGGTCCCTGCGGACAGCTTTATCATGCTCCATGTGCCAATATTTCTATAGCGTGTACAGAATTTTTAAGTTCAGTGCACTCAGGTTTGCAATGGTATTGTCCTACTTGCAGACCTCTCTCTCCATCAGTTTTTTTTTGTTAAAATTAAAAACTTTGGAGATAGGCTAAATACTTTAAACATCAATTATACAGACATTTTAAAATCATTAAATGAATTTAATTCATTGGTACATGCAAGTGATACTGAGCATTTGGCGGATTGCATTGATAATCATACAGCAATTATCGACGATTCTGCCTCATCTGATATTGTTCCTCCACCCAAAAAAGTGGTCAAAAACCGCAAACGAGTTAATAGTAATAATTCACTAAACCCTCCTCGGGCAAAGCGCATTTCACATAAAACTTCTATCACTCCTCCCCCTCAACCTCCTAATGCAGCGCCTTTACTAGTAGCAGTAAGCCTGCCCGAAAATCGCACTAATAATATTATCAATATTAATAATAAAAATTCTGGATTGAAGGCAATACCTAAATTAAAAAGAATTTTTAATTCTAGATTAATGCCTGACACGACTACTGACAATATAATCAGCATTTTAAAAACAAATAATCTAGTACCTGCTGACACCTACATACCATGTAAGAAAATTGGTAACAGGCCATCTTATGCATCATTCACTGTATCAATCTCTACAGAATATGCTGCGGATGTTATTCGCTCAAATCTTTGGGCAGACAATATTTTTGTTTCCGAATTCAAACAAAAAAAGTCAACAAACCAACTGCACACCAAAATTCAAAAAACTAGAGCGAATCACCCTTTACTATCAAAACGTAAGGGGTTTGCGCTCAAAGACTCGAGATATTTTTTTAGCTACTCAAACTTTTGAATATGATCTCATAGCATTAACTGAGACTTGGTTAAATAATAGCTATTTAAGTATTGAAATATTTGATAATAGTTTCAATATCTTTAGAAAAGATCGGTTTGAGTGTGAAAATTCTCCAGTCGGTGGTGGTGTTTTAATTACAGTCAAGAATACTTTTATAAGTTCCTTAGTAGAAATACCTGTTGCTTCTACATTAGAGCTTATTTGTGTAAAGATTGTATTACACAATTCCTGTGTATATATCTTAAATGCATATATTCCTCCTAAAAGTAATGTTGAAGCCTTTGAGACTTTATCGAAGTCAGTTGATTTTGTACTAGATTTACTTAATAGTTCTGACGATATTTTAATGTTGGGAGATTTTAATCTACCTGATTTAAAATGGGATATATCTGACGATGATACATATTACTGTGCATCTAACTCTAAAACCCGACAAGAACAAATTTTTGTTGACACTATCTCATCTGACTTACAACAAGTAAGTTGTATTACTAACTGTCTAGATAGACAACTTGACCTGGTTTTTACTACTGACAGTAATAATTCGGTTGTTAAACGGTCTATTCATGCTCTAACAGGCATTGATAATTTTCATCCACCTTTAACAATTTATTACCAATCTGATAGAGATAATATAATTAATTCTCGCTCTTCAGATAAAGTATATGAATTTAATTTTGCTAAAGCAGATTATGCTAAAATGAATGAATTGTTATTTGCAAAACGTGATTTTTTATCAAACTATATTGACAATAATCAACTCGATTGTTCCATAGATTTCTTTTACTTTGAACTATTTTCTTGTATTGCACTATCGGTACCTTACAGTCTGAAATTTTCTAAGCAATCATCGTATCCATGGTACACCAAAGAATTAATTCTAGGAATAGAGCATGGAATAGATATGTCAATAGTCAAAATCCTAATGACCTAGAAACATACACTATCATGTTTCTGGAATTTAAAAGTAATTCAGCTTCACTTTATTCTGATTATGTTGAAAAAATGAAGCTTAAAATATTATCAGACCCTAAGAAGTTTTGGGGTTTTATTAATACTAAAAAGAAAAGTGATGGTTTTCCAGCATCATTTAAAAATAACGAGGAGTTCACGAGTGACCCTGATATTATATGTGGCTTATTTGCTAGCCTTTTTAAGGAGTCGTTTAGTAGTGTTCCGTTCATTATTGATAATAACTATTTTCAATGCATGCACTCAGCACCCAAAACTTCACTAGATTCTATGTCCCTTACACCGGATTTAATCTTGCAATACATTTCGTCAATTGATGATGATTATAGCTCTGGGCCAGACGGTATTCCTGCTACAGTTTTAAAGAACTGTGGTGCGTCGTTATGTATGCCCCTTAGTATCATATTTAATAAATCAATTAATGAAGGTAATTTTCCACAATTTTGGAAAAACTCATTTATAAGTCCAATTTTTAAAAAAGGGTGCAAAAACGATGTTACCAATTATAGACCAATTGCTAAACTCTCATCTATCCCGAAATTGTTTGAACGCATTGTGTATGATCATGTAAAAATTCATTGTAAACATGTAATTACAACACGTCAGCATGGATTTGTTACCGGTAGATCCACGGTATCAAACCTACTGGATTTCACCTCATTCACAACTGACGAAATCGAGTCAGGAAATCAAGTTGATTGCATATATACTGACTTCAGTAAAGCTTTCGACAAACTTCCTCACAATTTAATTTTGTTCCAATTAAAGATACTTGGTTTTCCAGAATTCTTTGTGAAATGGATACAATCTTATTTATCTGATCGGTCATATCTAATACGTTTCAGAAAAGTTTCATCTTCACCTTTTATTGCAACATCCGGGGTACCTCAGGGTAGCCATCTTGGACCTCTTTTATTTATTTTGGGGATTAATGATGTCATATACAATATAAAGTACTCCAATCTATTAATTTATGCCGATGACATGAAAATTTATAAGGCTATCAAGGATGAGAAGGACGCTAAATTACTGCAGACAGATTTAAATTTTTTTTTTGAGATTTGGTGTTTTAAGAACCATTTGGTACTTAATCCAGATAAGTGTCAGTCTATGATATTTTCTCGAAAGAGAAACAATATAGAGTATAACTATATGTTAAAAGAGGAAAATGTTAGTCGAGTACATATAGTAAAGGATCTAGGTCTGTTTGTTGATCCCACTTTATCGTTCAAACTTCATATTGAACATATATGTAAAAAGCCTCTTCATTGCTTGGTTTTATCAAGCGCTGGGCTAAAGAATTTAATAGTCCTTTGACTACATTAACTCTATATAATACTCTAGTACGTTGTCATCTAGAATATGCAAGTCAAGTATGGTCTCCTTCTACGATATATAACCTTTAACCAAAATCGTAGAAGTAGTAGAAATGGTGATACATTATTCTTTCTTCCATTTAGTAGAACAAATTATGTTGTATCATCATCTTTTAACCGTATGTGTAATATAGTTAATAATTGCAGATATTTTAATGTTAATCTGTCAAAAAGTCAACTCAAATGTAGATTGAAGCTTTAATAACAAAAATAATATTGTAGATATTTTAACAACTGCATGCGTTTGTTACGAACCCAACTACTATTAGTGCGTAAATTTTTTCAAGCATTTATGCTTTGAAAGTGCAAGCTAGCTGTATTAGCTAAAACTAGATTATTATTATTAAAAGATTCAGAGAACCGTGTGTCTGGGTGTTACGGGTGCCTTTCCCACTACAACTGGTCCAGCACTGAATGCAATCTTAAACCTACCACTACTTGACATCTTCATCAGAGGCGAAGCCATGAAAGGCTGCTGGAGACTAAAACGAGGTGGTTTCTGGTTTAATGTTCCCTGGAATATCTCTGACATTGCACTTGACACTCCATTAGACACCTGTCTACTGGAGATGCCCTCTGATGCAATGATAACAGAAATATTACCAAGACGAAATTTTGAGGTCTGCCAACCTGACATTCAAGACTGACTAACGCCTGACTGTGAGCCAGGTAGAGGGTCACACCGCATTTTCACAGACGGCTTTAGAACCGATCAGGGATCTGGTGCTGGAGTGTTTGTGGAACCGGATGACCGCAGACTTCACTTCGCCTTAGGTGACAATGCCTCGGTATTTCAAGCCGAAGTCTATGCCATACTTATGGCTATGGACTACATTGCGGATAATAGATGGCAGAACAGGGCTATATCAGTTTGCAGCGATAGTCAGGCTGCTCTTATGGCTTTGAACAACCAGGTCATCACATCCAAAATTGTACGTCAATGCAGATCACGTCTCAATTGTGTTAGTAAATACAATACACTGAAACTGATTTGGGTGCCGGGTCACAAAGGAGTTTCGGGCAATGAAACATCTGACGTACTAGCACGTGCTGGATCTGAGGATAATCCATTTGGACCAGAATCTGTGCTTGGACTACCTCCATCTACGGGAAAATTCGTCATCAGCTCTTGGGTTGCCTCTGCACACAAGAGCCGATGGCTGAATGAGACGAAATGCAGATTCTCCAAGCTCATGACACCGACGATAACCAAAATATCGGCCTCGTTTCTACTTTCCTTAAGTAGAAAGGAGTGCAGAAAACTGACGGGACTTCTAACGGGACACAACGCATGTGAAAAACACATGAACGCAATCGGCCTGGCCGAAAGAGCCTTATGTTCTGCCTGCTACGAAGAAACTGGCACAACAGAGCACTACCTCTGTGACTGTCCAGCATTTGCTAGAATTAGAAGGCAGATCTTTGGCACAGACGTGATGAGAGAGGATCAGCTTCACTCTCTATCACACAATAGCCTTCTTAGATTCAATAATGAATCTAAGAAGTATCATTAAAAACCAGGGAACTGGGTCACACCACAATGGATATAACCCTGTCTGAGTGCTGTGGCTCTATTTTTTATCCCACATTAATAAAAAAAAGAGTTGATTGCACTCTGCAAACAGCTCAACATAACAACCCTCCTGTGTTGATAGACCCGAGTGGCTCAACCAAGTGGCGTTGTGCACATTAAAATCGCCGGCAACAACAATTTCACTGTCTGGAAACTGCTCCAATATATTTGAGATCGAATCAGACAGGGAGTCTAGCTTATTACAGGTAGAAATCCTGTCTAGATTCGGACTCCTATATAAAAAGCACAAGCGCATGATGTGTGTTTAGATTTTGAATTTAACCCAAATTGAGTTAAATTCGCTATCCGACACACTATTTTGTTGCTGCAGTTGATACACAACGTCACTCCGAATAAATAGAGCGAGAAAATAATGGCTGCAAATAATGGCAGCAAGTGATACCCAGGTATTTGAACCCTCATCACCCTCACTAACCTGGGTCTCACCTAGTGCCATTATTTGTGGCCTATTAACGGACACATACGCATAAACAAGAAACGGATGTTGCAAAAATCTATGCGAAATTTTCATAATTTTTTCTGCTGGGCAACTTCAAAACAAACATACATACACCAGCGCGCCGCAGTTGACACAAACAAATGAGATGGCAAGCCAAGCCGTGTTGAGTGTTATGCCTTAATCTAACCACGGCATCGCGCACTCGCTGTAGTATCAACTGAATATGCTAGTAGCGTGGAGTAGGATAGAGGAGGTAGGGAATACGGCAACAAACCTGTGCAATTACAGCAAAGAGCATAGAAAATCCCTTTGCGTTGGCAATTGTAAACAACTCAGCAGGCAGCGCGAAACCGGTTCTGTTTATTTGTTGTTGTTATAGTAGAGAGTTGCTTTATTTAATTTATTGTTATATTTTTATTGTATTATATTGTTGTTTGTATATTTATTTTAATTTGTATTTTATAAAAGTTTAGTGTAGTTATTGATCGTGTAATTATTATGTTTGATTTTTGATATTGTTGGGCGGCCACATTAAACACAATTTTGACACACAAATTACAGCCCAGAATAGGGCTATTAGACTAAAAAACGACGGACGGAACACGTTAAAAGACAAGAGACGGCACGACACGTCCGTCCCCCTTAAGTGCATTGACGCTACCACAACAAACGAAACATCAACAATGCCTCGGATACAAATGGATGATATGATAACGACTTTTGGCTATCGAAAAAGGACAATGATAGGGTTTTGGAATGTTTTGACGCTACTGAACACGGTATTCAGAACAATCAGAATGCCAAATTCCTCCAAATTGAGCATGAGTTTCTACGCAACAACATCGATATACTCGGAATAAACGAGCCACGTTGACAACGAAGCGGCACGTACAACTCACCAGCTGGCCGGTCAGTATTTTTATACTCTGGAAATGATGAAGGTACGAAACACGAGTGCGACGTAGGTCTTCTTCTTCACCGGCCTTTCCGGAGTTTGATATCGGGGTCCCCAATCTCCGAACGACTTATGATTGCGCGTTTCCGTAGTAAAGTTCGAAATATCACGATCATACAATGCTATGCCCCCACCGAAAATACAGAAGTGAATGCAAAGGATGACTTTTATAGCCAGCTGAGCAATGCATATAACAACACATCACGTGGTGACATTATTTTTGTAATGGCTGACCTGAATTTGAAGGAACAACTCGCTGCTTACCCATATCATCGGTAAGCATTGTCTCGGTGATCGAAACGATAACGGTGATTTCTGTAATGCAAATCACCTTGTCGTCGGCGGTACCCTTTTTTTACATAAAACGTGTTACCTGGTTGTCACCGACAGGTCGTACCGAGAATCAAATTGACCACATCTCCTCTTATATCCACCATATAGAATAATGAAAGTTTTCCTTGTGAATGAACAGAAGGTATTATCGTGAAGAGAGCTCGGTCTAAGTTCATATAAGACTTTTATCCAAAATACACAAATTCAGCTGTATATAAACCCTTATATATATCATAAACCTTTTTTTTTTTTTGTAAAAATACTTTTTATGATAATACAATTTTACTATATACAAACATAATAAACTATTTTATTTTGAATGAACAATGAAATAAATATTGTAAAATTGCATTTTTGTAAAAAAAATTCTAAAAACTAATTATATTAAAATTTATGAAAGCATAGTTTTTTTAGTGGATCATTTTTTTTTTTCTTTAATTTTATGTGGTTTTTTATTGATAACACTGTTCTACAAATTGGTTGATTTCGGTCTCCTGATTCTTGCTGCGTACTCAGAATTTTCCCGTTACGATTTTGCACAAAATCGAGTCAAAGTTTCATGAAATGTTGTTTTTGATACTTTATGTCGAGAGAGTAATTTATCACAATTCTCTAAGCTCTCTTAAAAAACATTTTAATATTAGTTCGCAATGTGTTTGCTGTCAAAATTTCGAAAAAACGTTTTAAACTTTATCTTACTGTAATTTTTCGGAAAAATGTTTTAAATTAGTTTATGAAATATTTGATTAAAATGGAGAGAATTGCACGCAGAGGCATACAATTTCATACTGATATAATGTAGTGGTGCTAAATGCAAAATTAAACCAAATTCTTAGCATCTGGTGTACGCATTATGTGAAAACATGATGGTGAAAATTGCACTACGTAATCTCCTTGTGTGTAACAAGAAGACATTAAATAACCTTATTTCTGTTTAAATAATACACAATTATAACGCAAAAGCATTTGATTTGAGGTTGTTATCCGCGATAGCTCAGTGGTTAGTGCGTTGGACTGCGAGCCGAAAGGTCCCCGATTCAAGCCTGGACTGGGGCTAACAACATCTTTTCATAGAAACATTTTTCTATACCGCACTACCTCTCGACAGTCAATGCCAAACCTACGAGAGCAAAACATTGCCAATGAAAAGCTCTCACCCGCCGTTCGTATGCATTTACTGTAGGTCCCACTACTTTGAGTACTAATATAAGACGCACAGCTTAAAATGGTAAGAGAGCTCGGTCTAAGTTCATATGAGACTGTTATCCAAAATACACAAATTCAGCTGTATATAAACCCTTATATATATCATAAACCTTTTTTTTTTGTAAAAATACTTTTTATGAAAATACAATTTTACTATATACAAACATAATAAACTATTTTATTTTGAATGTTCATTGTTCATTCAAAATAAAATACTATAAATATTGTAAAATTGCATTTTTGTAAAAAAAATTCTAAAAACTAATTATATTAAAATCTTGAAAGCTTAGTTTTTAGTGAATCATTTTTTTCTTTAATTTTATGTAAAAAAAAATCGGAAAAACTAATTATATTAAAATTTATGAAAGCTTAGTTTTTTTTAGTGGATCATTTTTTTTTTCTTTAATTTTATGTGGTTTTTTTTATTGACATATTGAGGATTGTTGGCCAAATCTGGAATGAAACCTATCATTTCTGGTTGATTTCGGTCTCCTGATTCTTGCTGCGTACTCAAAATTGTCCCTTTACGATTTTGCACAAAATCGAGTCAAAGTTTCAAGAAATGTTGTTTTTGGTACTTTATGTCGAGAGAGTAATTTATCACAATTCTCTAAGCTCTCTTAAAAAACATTTTAATATTAGTTCGCAATGTGTTGTCAAAATTTCGAAAAAACGGTTTTAAACTGTAACTTACTGTAATTTTTCGGAAAATGTTTTAAATTAGTTTATGAAATATTTGATTAAAATGGAGGGAATTGCTCGCAGAGACATACAATTTCATACTGATATAATATAGTGGTGCTAAATGCAAATTGAACCAAATTCTTAGCATCTGATGTACGCATTATGTGAAGACATGATGGTGAAAATTGCACTACGTAATCTCCTAGTGTGTATTTGATTCAGCAAGCTTTAACGAATGTTTCTGAGCGACTGAACTGAAATTTTTGAAAATTTGACATGAAAAAAATAAAATATGCGACACCCTACAGCTACTCTTTATCCAATTTAAATTTATAATATTGTTTGACGCGGCTGTAGTAGTAATATTATTGAACATTGTATTTTAATGAATGGCAGATGTGCAACTATTTTCGTGACGAATATGAATTGTGAATTTATTTTTTTTAATTGTAAATTTAAAAAATATGCCCTTATGGATCTTTTGTATGTTAAAGTCCTTCTACTAGGACATTAACTTCCTTGATCCTTTTTATACTTACTAAGTCCCTTTTTTATGTGTTTATTATTTAATGAAACCCGAGTCTTTTTACTTTCAGACACTTTATTTCGTTTTTAAAGGTTTTTTTACACTTATACTTATCACTAGGTTTTAGAACTGGATACTTCGGCTTATCGGAAACAATTGATTTTTAGTCTATACTTAACTTCTACATAACACCTCGCATTCTTTTAATTTCACAATAAATTGAGTACTTTCATCATGCTAAAATAACTTAGTCAGCATTACTAATTGACTCATAAAATAAAATAACTAAGTCAGCATTTATTTGTATGATCAGAGTGACCTATTTAATGTGGGCGTACATACTGGCTATGTTAAGTAGTGTGACAATTAAATGCTGTTTGTGTTTAACATGCATAATTCTTAACCCTAAAAATATGCCATTAAGAAAAATATACTAGTTATGGTATGTTGTGGATCATAAGTACGCTGTAAGCTCTACAATTATGATACACAATAGTGGGTCATATGTAAGATGTAATTATGATATACAACATACCTCCCCCCTTATTGAAAGAAAAAAAAATATTATTAAATAGTTTTTTTTTTCTTTTGTATTATTTTAATTATTTCTGAAGAGAAAATTATTATTAAAAAGAATAATAGTTTTTTCTTTTTACATTGTTTTATGTTGTATAAATAACGATAAGTTCTATTAGTTATGAAGTTATGATCTTTACTTATATAATATTTAATGGATATTAGTAAATTAAGGGTTGTAATTTCCAGTTATATATAATAAAAACCTGGTCCCGATGTTTTCGTTGCTGACTGCTGCTGTTTTGCGGTAGTAGTTCGATGCGTTGTTGTTTGACGTATTGGCTTGTATTTCATGTGACTTCGTTCGTTGACTTGCTATGGGTGTTGTGGTGTTTGGTTTCTGCGTTGTTGATTTCCGCAATGACCCGGTTTTTTCGAGTGGCGATATCTTGCAGGGAAATGTATTTGACACCATTTCAAGGTTTTCCTTAGCCTCTTCTACATCTATTGTTGCTATTGGTGATTTATTTGTATTAAATTCATCTGCTTTTATTGTTGCTTTATTTTTAATTGTCGGGTAGTAATGTATGTGTAATACATATGCTTCTATTATTATTATTAATATCAGCATTAATATGCCGTAAGACATACCGGTTTTCGTTATTTCATTTTGACGATTAAGTAATCCTTTGCGTTCCTGGTTATCAGTTAATTGTAGTAATATTTCGTCGAAATCACGATGCCCATGCTGATCTTATTTTGCTGTGGTCTGCCACCAAGATCGGTAACGGTGTTGGTGTTATGTTTGAATACGGTAATGATGACCAATTGCCTTGTAGATAATAATGTGCTGTATGTGCTTCCTTTTTGTACGTTATATTCCTAATGCTTTGATGTGTATACTCGTAGGGCAGTATCATTTCTTTGTTGTGTAAATTGCAAGCTTCAGTTATGGACATCCAACCCAGGCCTGATAATGTCAACGTGGCTATATTTGACCCTAAAACTGCTTCAAAAGATGCTGGCGTATTGAATTTATCAACCATGTGTTTAGTGTCCATAGTTTAACTACTAGGCCTGAACTCCTTTTGATTGCAACATGTTCACAGGTATCTTTAATATCTGTTCTGTGTTGAATCAGCGCGACTTCGCATAGTTTGTTGCTAGTTGATAGTATGGTTCCTGGACGTTTGCATAGTGTAATTTGTTTGTCCGTATGTTGGCTAACCAACTTCATTCGTTAGACCTATGTATTTGCTCCGGTCTTCTGCTTCTGATATGTAGTCATATGTTGTTTTAAACAATGCATCTCATTCTTAATTAATATTTGTGGGTACTGGGTAAATTCTATATAATGTGAACAACAAATCGTCAGGCAGTGGTGTCTTGATGACTATTATTAGGCCGTCTGTGTCTGGGAAAACTCGTACTGTTGATGCGCGGTGCATTTCGAATGATTTGTGTATGAACCACTTCGCCTTTCCTCTTAAAATGAGGCTAGTCAGCATTTCATCTAATTCGCTGTGGTCTATAATTGTCGGGTGTAATCGTCTCTTGTATAGATCATCTATGATTTCCATTTCCATCAGCTGCTGCCCTTGAATTTCGATTAGGTTGGCATTAATTGTAGATTGAATTTCCAATGAATACATCATGAATAGTAAATGACTAACTTGTTGGTTTATTTTTTCATTGATGTATTTATACCCTACACTAAGAGTGAAAGGGTATATTCAGTTTGGTACGCCGTTTGTAACACCCAGAAGGAAGCATCTCCGGTTGGAAAAGTATATATATTCTTGATCAGCATGACCTCCTGAGTCCATTTAGCGATGTCCGTCTGTCCGTCTGTCTGCCTGTTGAAATCCCTACTACTTTTAAAATTGAAGAGCTAATACCTAATATACCTACGCTGTATGTGCGAGATCGGTCCATAGTGACCTATGATCCGACCACTTATGTTCAAATACCTCATATAAAATGTACATATAAAGATCAATATTTATGTATACGTGCTTAGGTAAACTTTTTTGGTCAAATATATATTGATATCATGCTCAAATACATGATAATAATGTTTTCCGGCGAAAAGACTTGTGGTTCACAAAAAAAAAATTCGGTACACCTACCCATTTGTAAATATGGGTATCAAATGAATGGATATTCTTCAGCGATTGAATGTTTGTAGTTATTTTCAGGATTCGTATACCCTGGTGATCTATATATCACTTTGAATGCTAACCACACATATGTGTAGGGTATTTATAGTCGGCTTAGACTGTCTTATAATTTTAATAATCCT
Organism: Dryomyza anilis; assembly: GCA_951804985.1. Taxonomy (NCBI): domain Eukaryota; kingdom Metazoa; phylum Arthropoda; class Insecta; order Diptera; family Dryomyzidae; genus Dryomyza; species Dryomyza anilis. Next base: position 39,837,795 of record OX638132.1, on the reverse strand, counting down.
AACTATCATATTTACACCTACTTTAAAATTTCCCATGTGATCAAAACCTTCCCAACTGGTTTTGTGTTCTTATTGTTAGGTTTAACACATTTTGCAGATTTTCGATTTCCTTCAAGGAATTCAGTAAAGGTTTTGCTATCTTGTTATAATTTGATGCAATCACCGTAATTTGTCTTTTCATAAATTCGTATGTTTTATGTTCTTTATCATCAATATTATTGAGTTGTTTATAGATAGTCTCTCTTTCATTATTGTCCATCAGTCCGAAAGCCCAGTTGAGTCCTTCGCCAATAAAATTGAGTGATCTCTTTTGTTGCTTAATTATTTCTTCATTTTTCTGTAGCGTGGCATCTTTTTATGCTGGGCCCATTTACATTGGTGCTCATTTGTTCGCACATTGTATTTGCCGTAATTATGTATTTGTTTGTCAGCTTCAGGAAATCGTTCAGTTGTAGCGGTTTAAATTTATCTATTATCGTCCATTCATCATTGTAGAACAAATCATCAGTTGTCTTCTCAAAAAATAATCTTGTATCATTAATTGAAGTCTGCGTGATGTTGACTGCTTCCTTGGCTGCCAACATCAGGACCAGTGTGACAATTCTAATCATTATATTGGTTTCGCTCTTTATTTCCTATTGTAAAGAGAAGAAATTCAATTTTTTTACATATATAATAATTTTATGTAGTTTTCTTATATATATTTCTCATTTTACCCCTTATACATATTGTTAAGGCGTTGGCCATATTTATACTTTAAATAGTTATAGTAGTTAATATATGTGTTAACATGTACTATATGATTTAGTTTGGAAACATATATTTAGATATGTTTCTGTATTGTTGTAATACAAATTGTTTTATATAGAATCCCAGTAGTACATGGTAATATGCTAGTCATATTCAGTAATAGTTAGCTATTTACTCATGCACTAACTAAGAATTTTCTATGTATTAATAAATAAGCGCGCGCGACTTCTTAGCATTACATAAATGTATTTGCTATATTAAGTTGTTAAATATTTAATTTTGTACATCTCAACTATACTTATTTATTTTCATTACCGTGTAATGATGAATTTAAAACGTTTGTTAGTTTGATAGTTAAATTGGCGAGATCGGTCCATAGTGACCTATGATCCGACCACTTATGTTCAAATACCTCATATAAAATGTACATATAAAGATCAATATTTATGTATACGTGCTTAGGTAAACTTTTTTGGTCAAATATATATTGATATCATGCTCAAATACATGATAATAATGTTTTCCGGCGAAAAGACTTGTGGTTCACAAAAAAAAATCGAAATTCGGTACACCTACCCATTTGTAAATATGGGTATCAAATGAATGGATATTCTTCAGCGATTGAATGTTTGTAGTTATTTTCAGGATTCGTATACCCTGGTGACCTATATATCACTTTGAATGCTAACCACACATATGTGTAGGGTATTTATAGTCGGCTTAGACCGACTTATAATTTTAATAATCCTAACTATCATAATTACACCTACTTTAAAATTTCCCATGTGATCAAAACCTTCCCAACTGGTTTTGTGTTCTTATTGTTAGGTTTAACACATTTTGCAGATTTTCGATTTCCTTCAAGGAATTCAGTAAAGGTTTTGCTATCTTGTTATAATTTGATGCAATCACCGTAATTTGTCTTTTCATAAATTCGTATGTTTTATGTTCTTTATCATCAATATTATTGAGTTGTTTATAGATAGTCTCTCTTTCATTATTGTCCATCAGTCCGAAAGCCCAGTTGAGTCCTTCGCCAATAAAATTGAGTGATCTCTTTTGTCGCTTAATTATTTCTTCATTTTTCTGTAGCGTGGCATCTTTTTATGCTGGGCCCATTTACATTGGTGCTCATTTGTTCGCACATTGTATTTGCCGTAATTATGTATTTGTTTGTCAGCTTCAGGAAATCGTTCAGTTGTAGCGGTTTAAATTTATCTATTATCGTCCATTCATCATTGTAGAACAAATCATCAGTTGTCTTCTCAAAAAATAATCTTGTATCATTAATTGAAGTCTGCGTGATGTTGACTGCTTCCTTGGCTGCCAACATCAGGACCAGTGTGACAATTCTAATCATTATATTGGTTTCGCTCTTTATTTCCTATTGTAAAGAGAAGAAATTCAATTTTTTTACATATATAATAATTTTATGTAGTTTTCTTATATATATTTCTCATTTTACCCCTTATACATATTGTTAAGGCGTTGGCCATATTTATACTTTAAATAGTTATAGTAGTTAATATATGTGTTAACATGTACTATATGATTTAGTTTGGAAACATATAAGTTGTTTATATTTAATTTTGTACATCTCAACTATACTTATTTATTTTCATTACCGTGTAATGATGAATTTAAAACGTTTGTTAGTTTGTTAATTAGCTATATTAATGCATATCTGAATTAATATATTTAGTTTCATGAATGTAAAATTTTATTAATGATAAAAAATATTAGGCACTTTTGTCGTTGCACTACCGTATCTCAATTCATTTCCAGTACGTTAGTGGCTTCTGCCTGTAAAGTGCTGAAGTGCATTTAATCGGTTGGCATATAAATATATCCAAGAAGACTTGGGCTAGGAGCATTGCGCTCTATGTGCAATGAACTTGTTTGTTTAAAATGCCAATCAGGTAGGACTGACCTATCGCAATTTTAATGACAACGTAATTTTTATATCTTGCAAATTCGTACCTCAAATAATAATTTGATTTTGTTATTTGTTTATATTCAATGCTAGTCATCTTCAATTAATACATACCTATTTTCTCTGCGATTTGTATTTTGGCAATATTACATGAAATTTTTTGGATTTTATAAATTATTTAAAATTAATTTATTTAATATCTGCATTTAAAAAAAATATGGTTTTTCTCTATTCTTTATTTATTTTGTAGTTTCAAATTCGTTAGTACACGAAGCAATACCAGTCATTCTCAATATGTAATACTTAGCTATTCTGTCCTGCACTAACTATTTGACTTTATTTCAATGATGTTAAAAATTATTGGTTCTTGTTGCAGACAGTGTTTATTTAATTCTACGTAACTATACTGTTATATGCTTTTAACAAATTATTATGAAATTTTTTACCCTTGTTACAAATCTTGTTACAGGGCTTTTTATTGAAAGAACCTCATAGGGTCCCACCCAAACTGGTGAAAATTTATTTTTCCTATTTTGATTTTTTAGTAAAATTTTATCGCCTACTTTATATGTTATTGGGGTGTAATGAGCTATCATAGCTTTGCTTAGATTTTTCTTTGTCTCTGGCTTGATTTTGTCGTACGATTTCGTGTGTGCGTTGAATTTGGTATTTTAATAGCTTGTTGCTATCATCGGTATTATATACTGGTGAGCATTTGCGTTTTAGATTGGTTGGCATTTCAAAATCGTAATCGTATAAAGTACGGAAAGGCGTTTGCCCGGTGGACATATGCATTGTATTCTTGTGTACATGCAACGCTGTATTTAACCACTGGTCCCAGTTTGACCCATCCTTTTTCGCAAAACTTCGTAAATACTCTGCTAATGGTCGATGGCTTCTTTCCAAAGATCCGTTGGCCTGGGGATGATATGGCGTAATATGTAATTTTTTAAATCCCAACAATTTACACGTGTCCGAAAATAATTTTGAAACAAAATTCGAACCATTGTCTGTTATCAATACTTTTGGTATGTTATGTTGTGTAATGATTTCGTCGTAAAATGCCTTTGCTACAGTGCTTGCTTCTGCGTCTGGGAAAGCTACGCAGCACATAAATTTAGAAAAATCATCTTGAAAAGTTAATATTTATTTATTTCCAGATATAGTTTCCGGTAAAATACCTACAAGATCCATGTATACTTTATCGAATGGTCGTACTGGCGTATCAGTTAGTACCATTGGCATTTTAGTAAGTCTAGAACTTTTATTTACTTGGCATTTCTGACAGTTCTTAACGTAATCTTTTATTTGTTTCTGCATACCTCTCCACTTAAATTCTTTTCTGATTCTAAAAAATATTTTCACCGCACCCTGGTGACCTCCTAATGCTGAGTCATGAAAGTATTTTATAACAGTTTTAATTTACTCGGAGTTAGTTAATAATTGACTTGAGTTTTATTCGTTATTTGTGTCTGTTGTTATTTCATCCAGTACAGGCGTACTCACTCGTTCTTTTCTTTTATCTAAGTTATTCTGTGTGGTCTTAGATCGCGTTTGGACTGCAGTAATATCTGGTTCTGGATGTGGAATTCTACTTAGTGCATCTGCATTCAAATTCTGTTTACCTGGTTTGTAAAATATTTCAGAATCATATTCTGATAATTTATACCTGAAACGTGCTAACCTTGATGTCTGAACTATAAGATTCGCGGTGCTACGTAATGGTTGATGATCTGTATAAATTTGAAAATGTCGGCCTAGAAGATAAGCTCTGAAAATTTTCGTTGCCCAGACTATAGCTAAAAATTCTCGTTCAATGGTGGAGTAATTTTTTCTGCTCCATTTAATGCTCTACTAGCAAATGCTATTGGTCGGTCTCTCCCAACTGTACCGCGCCTATCGCTTCGTTACTTGCATCCGTTGTAAGTAAAAAAGGTTTTGTAAATACCGGATATGCGAGAATGGGTGGTGAAATTATTGATTCTTTTAATTTAATAAATGAACTTTGACAATCGTCTGTCTAAGTGAATTTAACATCTTCTAAGTAATTTATTAATTGGTAATGATAATTTTTCAATATTGCTTATAAATTTTCTGTAATAAATTATTAATCCCAAAAACGCTTGCACTTCTTTTTATTTCTCGGCACCGGAATATTTTTTACGCATTCAACCTTAGAGGGGTCTGGCAGGGCACCTTGCTCCGAACCTAGCACCTAGCTCCTAAATAGACGCAAAAACTGACATTTTTCTGTATTTAATTTTAGATTATGTTCCCTTAATTTCTGCAATACTCTACTCAGCCTAAGCTCATGTTCAGCTAAATTTTTTTCCGTACACCACTATATCATCAAGATAAACAACGCAATCTATACCCTGTAAATCTGTTAATATGTGGTTCATTATTCTTTGGAAGGTAGCTGGTGCACCTGTTAAGCCAAATGGCATTCTGTTAAATTCGAATTGACCAAGTCTTGTACTAAAAGCTGTTTTTTCTTTATCTCTTTCTGCTACTAGTACCTGATGATAACCACTTGCCAAGTCTAAAGTTGAAAGATAGCGACTGTGACCTAATTGGTCTAATATATCGTCTATTCGAGGAATCGGAAATACTTGTTTTATAGTCACGTTGTTTAATTTACGGAAATCTATTACTAGCCTCCACTTTTTGTTACCGTCCCTGCCGCTCTTTTTAGGAACCAGCAACATCGGTAAATTCCAGGGTGATATGTTTGGCGATATAATGCCGTCATCCAACATTTTATTAACCTGTCTGTTGATTTCATCTCTATGAGTGTGTGGCAATTTGTATTGCTTTTGGTTTACCGGTGGCTGATTCCACTGTGTTGTTATTTCATGTTTAAGCGCTGGCGTGTATGTTAATTCATCTCCGTCTAAATGAAAAACATCATGATACGAAATACACATATTTTGTAAAGATGTGATTTTGTCTTTATTTAAAGTCTCATCAATTTACATTTCTTCTAATAACTTATTAATTCTGTTTGTAATGTTTACTGAATTTATGCTATTTATTGTAGAATTATTGGTATCCGATTCTTTATACTGATTAAAATTCAAAAATTTTGGTTTAAAAGTACTGTCTATTATAATTTCTGTTTGCGTAGCATTTAAAACTGAAACATAAACTCTATTTTTGCTAACATTCGATATGCTTTCGCCCAAATATACTCCTGGAAAAATTTCTTGTTTACTATTGGATTTTTTGTTTTTAAACGTAATGATACTATCTTTGCGGTTCTCGCTCGAATTTTAATTTGTTGATTGTAAAAAATATTTTGTATTTCTGTCTGCGATTTCATTGGTAGTTTTATAATATGGTTTTTATGTTTATCAAAGAATGTTATTGTTTTGTCTATCGCATTTATTACAGATCGATTCCATAACTTGTCACGTAAAATTAAGCGCCCTATGTTCCTATGTTGGACTTTGGTGGAACCTAATGTTCTAACACACCCACGAAAAGCTTCTTTTAAAGCCTTTTGTATATATTCGTTAAAGTCTGGAAAATTTGTCATTGCTTTTTCTTTTACTATACTGGCATCAGCTCTTGAGTCTACCAGTAAAATAAGTCTTCTATTTTTAGCTGCCTCGCAAGGTACTTCAATGAAAACGTCACTTACATTAGATAAATCCAAGCTATCTCCATGCCCTCTGCATATTATGCGATCACCTTCTTCTTCCTTTAATTCATATTCCACATTCGTAGCAGAAAGGCGTATTTTTTCTAATAATACAATCATCCCTAGTATGCCCCAATTTACTACAAAATGAACATGTTGGAACACTCCTTTTATATTTGCTTTCATTATTTATTTGTGCAATTTATTTTCCGATTTTACGCTTGACTGTGTTTTTTCCATATAATTATATTCATCCTCTACCGACCTTGGACTTCGTTGCATAACAGCCTGTACATTTAAAGCTTCTTCCAACAATGCATCTAATGTTTCTGACTTACTACCCAACAATACAAATTTTATAGTTGGATCCTTCACTCCTACTTTAAAAGAGAACAACACTGAGCTCTGTAATTCTAATCTGAATACTTATTTTTTAACAACTCGTATAATTCTTCTATTTTTTGAAACTGTTTTGTTCTTACTAATTTATAGGCATCTCCCTCCAAACGTAACATAACGCATTTAATAAATTGCTCACTATCTGATTCCTTAATTTTAAGCTTAGCTGTTTCACAACATTCAATAAATTTATATAATTCTGTTTCTAATAATGGAGATTCCGCCCCAGAAAAGTAAGGACAACGTAATGAACGCGTTTCAATACATTTTCAGTACCCATTATTAGTGTTTCTTATTTTTCCATTTACTTAATCATATAATTAACTATACCTTTCTTAAATAAATTATTTATTTTGTTTTTACTAATTTCATATTAATCAACTTTTAACCATTATTTAATTTATTTATTAAATTTTTTACTACCTTATTTATCACATTTTTATGTTTCATTATTTAAACTTTTTAATCTATATTTTAAAATCATATCAACATATTATTTATGAATCCTATATTAACATATTTATTTTTTTTTTTTTTCTTAATTTTCCGGTTTTGTTCTTTAATTAATTTCGCGACATTATAAAAACATTGCTGTATCAAAATTCTTATTTTATTTAATTTATTTAAATTTACAATATTATTAATCATTATCATTAAATGTCTCAAACTATTTTATAATGTTTCGCAATTACTTTAAAAATGTTCTTTAATATATCAATTAATCAATTTTATAAAACATTTAGTTTACTTATTTAATTTCTTGATTTATCAAATTTTATCATTTATGTAATTCATTTCACAATTTTATTTCACAGTTTTATTAAAACTTTATTTTACCACAATTTATTTCAAAATGGTCAATTGTTTTTTATTTTATTTTTTTAAATGTCAATTTTAATATTTCCATTATTTTTTGCTTATTAAAATTCTCAAATATTTCTTTTGTTTTATATCACAAATTTACAATTTTTTTTTTACCGCACATATTTTTTTCCACTATTTTTCACAATACTCACAAATACAAAAAATATTTTCCATGATTCAAAATAGTTATTTCTTCCAATATTAATCTCCATCCAGTCCTTCTCGTCTCTATACTATTGTGCTGAATATTTATTGTCCCTAAAGTCCTTACGCATCCTCCAAACGCACCACTAAAGTCCTTCTGAGTTTTTTTTTATCAAAACCCGGAAGTCGTGTCATCTACTATGCTAGCATCTGCTCCCGAATCTACCAGTAATATGAGTTTTCCATTTTTAGCATCCTCACAAGGTACTTCGATGAAAACATCACTTACATTAGGTAGTTTGAAACAGTCACCCTATCGACTGCGACACACATATGACATCTAATTTTCTTATCATATTCTGTTACGAAATTCTATAAATTTTTGATATTCTTGATAATATGTGTTTTACTCTATACCCTACTGCTTCATCTCCAAAGGTTCCCTTATTCTTTTCATATTCTGCTAATTTTATTATTTTGTTCCCTACTGTGATCGACACAATACCTATAAAGTGTATTATATACACTAATATTCCTACTACTGCATTACAAACCAAACACGGTGGCTCAACATATGTATCAACGGTCACTCCAGACGTTTGATGAACAGTATTTTCTCCTTCGTTTTTTTTGTCTGTTGTTTGAAGCTGCGGAAGAAAATGTGATCACAGTCTCCTTTAGCGTATGATCCACTATTTCTACCTTTGACCTAAGTTTACTAATATTAACGGGACCCCAGCTTACTGGCCTTGACTGGGCCCCTGGTAGTTTCCCTTATTGTTAGTGTTATTACCGTCACAAAAATCTTCTTGACGTGGCAATCCGCTATCATATGGCCGACTTGACCACACCCATAACATGCCCTATTATTTCTGTATGTCCTATTAGGCCCATTATCGTTATTACTGTTGTTATTTCTAAACGGATTATTATTTCTATTATTTTCATTTCCATTATTTGTATTATTATTTATATTATTACGAGTATTGCTGTCTTGCGGATTCTGATTTTGCTGCTGTTGGTTTTGATAGCCGTTATTCTGAAGTCCTCTATAACCCCCTTGGTACTGCTGATTCTGATATGGTTGTTGTTGGTTCTACTGGCGTTCTTCCATTCTATTTGATCCACATCTCCAACTCGATTAATGTCCGTATTTCTCGCATTCTCTGCAAAATGGTGTATTTTTTCGCAAATAAAAGTCATCCCTTGTGTGTCCTGGTCTTGTGTAAAATGAACAGACTGGCCCCTTTTTCATGGCATTCTCTGCAAAATGGTGTATTTTTTCGCAAACAAAAGTCATCCCTTGTGTGTCCTGGTCTTGTGCAAAATGAATAGACTGGCCCCTTTTTCATGGCACCCCCTGTATTCCAACTATTTTGTTGACTTTTACCCCTATCTTGTCGTGAATTTCTAATATCAGTTTCTTGATTATTTTTACTAATTGAGGTTCCATTCGGTATTTTTTCAAAACTATACAGTTCCTCCGGTAATCTCGGCCCCCTCAGTATTGTGGCCTCTGCCCTTAACGCTTCGTCTAATAAATCATTTAAATTATTTGCCTTGCTACTCAACAGTAGTATCTTTACAGTCGGGTCACTCACTCCAACGACTAGAAGTATTGCGTTCGACTGCAATACTTCTAGTCGCCTTGCAAACGCCCTTAAACATTCCCCTCCACCTTGATATGCTTGTCTTATGTTGTATTGAACGGAATCTAATGTAGCCACTTTTAAATATGTGCTTTTAAGTAATTCAAATAACGCATCCAAATCGTCGATTTTCTTGGTCCTCACTAATTCGTATGCATCTCCATCAAGACGCAGTTTTACGCATATCATGAATTCTTCTTGCAAGCATTTCAATCTGTTGTTATGTTTTCTAAATTTTCTTCTATTCTTAAAGCTTCTTTATGGTATAACGATGTTTCGTTTGCTAAGTTCACTTTCGCCTCTAAAAATCTGATTTTCGAATCCAATTCCCTTACTTTGTTATTTGCCTCTTCGACTGATTCGAATTCTAATCTTGGTTGTTGACGTAGTGCCCTAGCTACAGAAATATCTTTATCTTTCAACAATGCTCTTAATTTTTCGTTTTCAGCTCCTATACCGCAGGCGTGGTTTAACAACTCATGTTTTTCTGCTAATTTATCGTTTTTTTTTTAGTTAATGCTCCAAATTCGCCTTTCCAGCCTTCTATCTCTTTTATTTTATTCTCACTTTTGTATTCCAAGAAATATATGAATTCTTCGAACACGACATCTACTCCTTTTTCTTTAGAAAAAACCTTTGTGTTATTAACTTTATTTTTTATTTATTGTAAATGTTCTTTATTATTTACTTTGAGGCTAAATTGAGCCCACAATTTATCCGTAAACCTGTCCAATTGCCCTAGTATGTTTCCGTATGCTAACTGTAATTGTTCCAATTCCGCCATATATTTATCAACGACAAAAAAAAATTCCAATTTATTTCCTAGAACACTCCACAGTTCACGTGGGTCCACAATGTTAAAAAAAATATTATAAATTTTTTAAAATTTTAAATCTGTTGACTAAAATCAGATATTTTATAATAATGTTAAATTATTAATTAAATTGACCGTGTTATAAAAATTTTAAAAAAAAATCAAATTTTCAAAATCTTTAAAGTGTTATTTTATTCTCAATTAAATTTTAAAATGAAAATGATATTTTAAATGTTCTAAAATTTTTTAAATTAAAAAAAAAATCAAAAATTCCGTTTCATATTAATTTTAGAATAATTTTTATTTACTTATCTGAGTTTAATATTAAATAATTTTCCTATTTTCTTTTTATTTCGTTTGTTATTTAATCATTATTTATTTAATTTCCATTTGTATATTTATTTATTCAATTTGTATTTATTACTTTATTAAACACTGTAATAACTGTTTAACTTTTCTGCTGTTACTCACGTATTTTTTACAAATTTTTTTTTTTCAAAGAAAAATTAAATAATCAGAAAGAAAAGAAAGAAAGATAATTTTTTTTTTGTTTTAGATTTTATTGTTTAAGTACAAAAGAAATGACTTAATTTTATATATACAGGTGAATTTTCACAATATAAGAAAAGCTTACTTCAATTAAATGTCAAAAAAATGTTCTATGTTGAAAATATACAATAAATTTTATTCACATTTAAATTTACAATTCAAAAAAAAAATCACAATTCATATTCGTCACGAAAAATAATTCAAAATCTGCCATTCATTAAAATAAAATGGTAATATATATTACTACTACAGCCGCGTCCAACAATATTATAAATTTAAATTGGATAAAGATTAACTGTAGGGTGTCGCATTTTTTATTTTTTTCATGTCAAATTTCTCAAAATATTCAGTTCAGTCGCCCAGAACATTCGTTGACGACGGATGTGTAATACATTTTGTTTAACCCATTAAAGCTTGCCGAATCCAATAAACACCAGAATATTACGCAGTGTAATTTCCCCATCATGGTTTCCCATAATGCGGACATCAGATGCCAAGAATTTTGTTCGATTTTGCATCCACTACATTGTCAGTATGAAATTGTATTTTCATAAACAAATTTCAAAAAATATCCCGAAAAATTACAGTAAGATAAAGTTTAAAATATATTTTTGACTGCAAAAACATTGCGAACTAATATTAAAATGTTTTTTAAGACAGCTTAGAGACTTGTGATAAATTACTCTCTCGGAACACTTTTTTGGTAACACAAATTTCTTTTTGATTGTTTGCAAAAACTAATATCTGGACACAGATTTTTTTGCCAATTATCCGTAAGGTTCATATTGTATTTTGTGATAAAGTTTGCATCTGCAACATGTCGAAAACTTGTGATATAAAGTACCGAAAACAGCCTTTTTTGAAAATTTGACTTTTATACTGGTAGTTTGATATAATTCAGACTTTTGAAAAAGCTCTATTTTAGGCCAAATGAATTTTATATTCAGCCCAATTCTAAATACATACTCCCAGAAATTGTTGAGAGAAAAAAAGTTTTGTATTGAATTTACATATAAAGCATTTATCTCCCAAATATTTATGGGAGTATTTATTTAGATTCGGGGTGGTTATTGAATTTTTGGTACACACAATTTAATATTAATTAAATAATAATATAAATTTATGATATTAATAAAAATTTCAGTTTAATTTGATATTAATTAAATAATAATATGAAATTATGATATTAATGAAAATTTCAGTTTTAGTTAGACCCATTTCGAGCAGTTTCAGAATTTAATTCATCAGTAAAGATGATAGTAAATCTATCGACTATACTCAAAATAAAAATTAGTATAAAAAATGAGACATTTTTGATATTATAACTATTAAATATAAGTGTTTTAAGATTACAGTCTTTTTAATGTTAGAAGTACTTTTTCACAAAATTTGTACAAAATCATTGAATTGCTTTTGAATAACCTATTAAAAAGGTACCTACTATCAATATTTGTAATCCCGAAAATTCCGGGTTCAGTTTTTCGGGACTGATTTGACTCAAATCCCGAAATCCCGGGATTGACAAGTTGGCGTGTAGGCGTAGTTGATGCCCTATGTCCCGTTAGGGATTCAATGAACTCAAGAAGAAGACTGTGCGTTTAAAACACTTATGCGACTTAGTATACTTTGGTTTAATCGCCGCAATATTGTCGTCTTCGTACTCAGTTGAGACTTTAGCGAGACAATTCTTCATAAGCATCTTTAAGCTTTGTCCATATCTCTTGAACTTCACAACGTTCTAATTCTAAAGAGAGTATGGAAAAATATGCCTTAAACTCAACAAGGCGATCGGCTGCCCGAATAAATTTGTCGAGAACCGAATTTTAATTTTATAAAATTATGTTTAAAAGAGTCACAGAAAACCGTTGTATTACTTGGAAACTCTGCCCTCAAATATATCTTCTACAAAGCAGTAGAGAAAATTTTAAAAATAATATAAATAAAATTTGCAATATTATTCAAAGAAAAATTTCATAACATTTGTAACAAATTGCCACGAGGCAATAATTGCGGTACCCAAAACAAAGTCAATTGCAGTTATCGAAAACTATATACATATACTTGAAAGTATGACTCCTATGTACACTGGCAACGTATGCCTCAAAATTCGCAAAAGAATAAAATATATTTTTTTAGTTTCTTTAGTTTTATTTATTTATTTATTTATTTATTTATTTATTTATTTTAGAAACTGTTTAGTTTGAAATTATTTGATTTGGATTTATTTATTTGGTTTTGTATAATTTAAAATTTTTATATATCTAATAAATTTTATTTAATTTATGCTATTCTTTTTTATAATTTATACACATTGCCACGTACACTAAGAAATCAATATGTTAATGAAAGTCTTGTTGCAACTATCCTTTTAAATTTACGCCTTGTAGCAAATATTTAAACATCCCTTAAGTTTCAATAAAGTTGCAGCAATGTTTGCCACAACAGCAATGAAAATTGAGATTTTTACAGCTGACTGATAGCAAACATCCAGAGTTCTTGGACATTTGCAGCAAATCTTTTAAGGTATTTTGGCATTTGACTAACATAAAAAAGGAAAATGGCGTACTTTTTCCTTACGCTCGATTTATCCACAACAATGAAGTAAATCAAATGGTGTAAAAAAAATGCCAACTCAAATATTACATTTTAATGGTACAAGTGAAAATAAAATATTCTGTGATTTAAATTATCAACACGAGATGGAAAATATTTCTTTTCAGAGTTTACTTTGATGACAGCATCGCTGGTCGGACTTGGTTCTTCTGCGAAGAAATTTCAAGTGGTTGTACCTTCGATTTTACCTTCGAAGGATTTATAATGACGATGGCGATGTATAAACAGTATACTGTTTTAATTCTATAATAATTGAAAATACATTTTATTAATTATACCCTACACCTATGAGGTACAGGGTATATTAACTTTGTGCATATATTGTAACGCCCCTTAGGAGGCGTGTCCGGTATGGATAAGTATATATATTCTTGAACAGCATCACTACCCGAGTCCGTTTAGCCATGTCCGTCTGTCTGTCCGTCTTGCTGTCTTGCTGTCCGAATACAGAATAACTTGAGAAATACTGATCAGAATGCGATGAAATTTGGACTCAATATATTTTAGCCAAAAGTAGGAACTGAGTTTGAAAATGAGCCAAATCGGTCAACGGACACGCCCACCTCCCATACAAGTCACTTTTATATAACTCTTTCTGAACTAATAACTCGAAAAGTATTCCAGGTATAGTTATAAAATTTAAAACGTATTGTTAGAATTCACCTAAAAATATGTGGTCCAAAAATGGGCGTGATCCGCCCACTTTTTTTTTCATTATTTCCCGGGTTTTCATAGTGGAAATTTGATCCATAAATTATTAAAATCAAATCTATGGAATATTAGCCTTTCAAAATTTTAAATATAGGCGTGGTCCGCCCAATTATATTTTTCAAATTTTTTTTTAGTTTTTTATAATTTATATAAATTTTTTTAATTTATGGGGATATAAGACGTAAATTTCTGATATATGAATAATATTCTGAGGGTGGGGAGGTTCAGAATAATTAAAAATTTAAAATTAAGGTATACAATTAAATATTCCTCAATAATATCTCCACCCAATGGGGTAGGGTATTCCATAGTCGGGCCCGACCGACTATAAAAATCCGCCCCCAGTGACCGAACTTACCCATGTGACTAACTTTCCCAACTCGTTTTCATTCAATTCAATAAAAATTACTCCGCGAAATCTAATGGAGTTCGTTTTCCAAATATTCATCAACTATCTTCCTATTTGTAAGATGTTTAATTGATGGTTGCTATACATAATCGTAAATTTGAAAGATTGTTGCTAGCAATATTTATGGTATTTGACGGATGTTTGAGGGATGGTTGTCTCAAATACGATCTAAATAATTTGTAAATAACTTGATATTTAGGGCTGTGATATTTCTGATCATCTTTGTTTTCATAGTGTACCTTGAGTGTATGCGTGACGGCGGAACAAACTTCTCTTGCCGTTTTCACGGGACTGGCTTACAAAAAAATGTAGCCGCGGTAGCTCAGTGGTTAGTGCGTTGGACTGCGAGCCGAAAGGTCCCCGGTTCAAGCCTGGACTGGGGCTAACAACATCTTTTCATAGAAACATTTTTCTATACCGCGCTACCTCTCGTCAGTAAATGGCAAACCTACGAGAGTAAAACCATTGCCTATGAAAAGCTCTCACCCGCCGTTCGGATTCGGCAATAAACTGTAGGTCCCACCACTTTGAGTACTAATATAACACGCACAGCTCAAAATGGTGAGAGCTCGGCCGAAGTTCTATACAGGACTGTAGCGCCAAACTATTATTATATTATTATATATTCCAAAAAGGTTCGATGGATTAAAAAAGTCCAATGTTGCGGCGTTCACTTCAATTTATGAATGGAGATGGAATATTACGTTATAAAAAATAATTGATGTTTCGAAATAATGGTTGATTTTGTTTGGTTTGCGATATTTTATTAATTTCACTTCTGTAATTCGAAACAAATCATTCGAAAAAAAGAAATTTCGTTATCCGAATTTAAATTTCATGTCACTTGACTTTTGAAACTTTTAAATTTGTTTAAAATTACGTCGCTTTCGTCTGAGAGTTATTCTCTTCCAAATATAGAAAGAAGCACTAAATAAAATTAATAAGTACAATTTTTTTTAAATATTGTAGGTGAAATAAGTAATTGAAGAGTGGGTGCAATAAGAGCGTTATGTGAAAAAGTAAGATTTAAAATATTTGATTTTAAAGTATTTGAAATGTTCGTGTCTCATAATGTAATGAACCGATATTATTAGTTCAAATTTTACATCAAAATACTGAATTAAATAAAGGCAACATTTGTGACATGTAAAATTTAAATATGCAAAATTTACAATATCAGAAAATTTACATTTAAGAAGTATACAAAAGTTGTTATGTGTTTGGTTTCCGATTTGAATTCAAGTGTTATATGGAGTTGCCATATTCTTAACATTTAGTCTGCCCGACTCGTGGGATTCACTCACACACTCAAAGACATGAACAAAAATTCAGATAAATTATCTAAACTGAAGTGATCACAGAACAACTATTTTATTATCGTCTTATAACACTGAAGTGTCAGTAACCCTATGTTGGTAGTGGCTGAGGTGTTATGCCGCTCCTTTGGTCTGCCCACCAGCTCTAACTAAAACAAGTTCAGCTTGACCATGGTCGCTACGTGACCGCTTTTGGTAACGACCCCTATAGTAACGTCGTTATCCGTATTAGATTATTTCTCATTTCAGATAACACTTTACCGGCTTTTAATTAAATTTAAAGTTCCACTATATATTTTTTTTATGTAAACGAATTATTCAATATTTGTTATTACAAATTTTAATATAACATATTTTATTCGGACAACTTTCATAACTCAAAAATTCTAATTCAATTCAGGTTTCTTTAATTATCATGAACTTAAATTATATGTGCCCTAATGGCATATTTTGAAACTTATAAATACCTTTTAAATATTATGATTTTTGAATTTTAATATATCGAAATAAAAAAAAAAATATTCATCGATGCGTTTATCAATTACAAAACTTACTTTTTATGATCCTGGACCGATGTGGTTTTTAGCTTAAAAAAAAGAAGGCGCCGAAATAATTTTAATTATTGTCGCGATTCGATGTGCTGATGACGAAACCACAGTCGATCTGTAAACTTTTAGAAAATGTTAGAAAAGCGCACCCAATTAATATATTTTTTTGTTTTTAAGCTAGAACTGTTTCAAAAAAATTTAATTTTATAAAATGAACTACTATTATTCGTGTCGATATATTAAACAATTACCACTACATATACCCTATAGCTAGCTGAAAAATAAATTAATGTTGTCCTTTATACAACTACAGTCTAAATTTTATATATATAAACCAAAACTTATTAATATCCACGTTCCATGGCTGGATTCCTATGACGAGAGCAAAGGTTGCAACTCGTAGCAGACTGACGTGTGGACTGATATTCACTGACAAGTACATTTTAAAAACCTCGTGCTTATAAAATGGAAATTAGAGAGCTTGCATCGCAACTATTTTCTGGTAAAGCCTGCTCGCTTCGATCATCTGCAGCGTCGCATATCACAAACTGTAGTCGCACAACCGCTGCACAGGTTGCGGGAAAGTTGTCGTTGAGCAAATTGAAGAAATTGTAAAGTTGTGGCACGTTGTTTGCTAGTCGTTTGCCAGTTGCGTCGCTGTAGCACACGGTTTACAGCACGAACATCCAAACAAATCAGCATGGTGGCTGAGCACAATTTTGGTTGTTGAATCTCTTAGCAGTCTGGGAAATATTGGGATATTTATTTAAAACCCATTGATCACGCAGCACTATTTGCTGAAGAAAATTTAACTAATGGCGGAACTTCTGTTCACCAACGAAAACTAATGCACACAACAACTGCTCAATTCAACGACTTGCCGGCAGAGTTCGGATTTGCACGCACGCCCGCGCCCTTAAGTAAATGAGAAGCAAATTTGTTTACGCATACTCTGCACTCGGGCACCACATTTTTTTTTACAACACATCCCGTCGCAACGAGTGATGCTTTGCACTATTCTCGGTACCTGCCCTCGTGCGGGCTACGAAACTAAAAACTGCAGCCCGCGCAGACGTGGAATGAGAAAATAGAGAAACATATCGCGCAAGTGCTATGGTATTTATTTCGCGGGGCAACTCCGTGCAACAGCGAAAAACGACTGCCCCGGGCAGCACGCGGGCAGTTTTTCACAGCCAGATAATTTTTTCTTGTATGACATTCTTACGTGGCGCAAGAGTACGGCACTGTTATAATATACTGCGCAATGTTTTAATAATTTTTAAATAAAACTATCGTCAATACAGAAAAGTTTGGCAATACTCAAATACACTTTTAATCGATGTTTTAATTTGGTTTACAAAAATTGTATAATTTAGTCTAGTTTTTCAGTGCAAATTTAAACTTAGTGTACATTTTTACAAATGAGGATATACATTATTTTTCGAAGCCTATCATGTAGCTTTTTTATTAAAATAGATTTTTGCACATAATAATTTTTGTATTTGAATAAAAATGCTGATTAAGATTTCATGTTAAATTTATTTTTCTGTTCAACGAACAATTAAAAGATACAATTTTTATAAACCAAAATAAAACTGCGATTAAAAGTGTATTTGAGTATTGCCAAACTTGTCTGTATTATCAATAGTTTCATATAAAAATTATTAAAACATTGCGCAGTCTAGTAAAACAGTGCCAATAAAATTTACTGGCTGTGAAAAATGCGCGTGCTGCCAGGGGCAGTCTGTTTTCGCTGTTGCACGGAGTTGCCCCGCGAAATAAATACCATAGCACTTGCGCGATATGCTTCTCTATTTTCTCATTCCACGTCTGCGCGGGCTGCAGTTTTTAGTTTCGTAGCCCGCACAAGGGCAGGTACCGAGAATAATGCAAAGCATCACTCGTTGCGACGGGATGTGTTGTAAAAAAAAATGTGATGCCCGAGTGCAGTGTCTGCGTAAAACAAATTTGCTCGTCAGTGTATGAAGAAAGGGGCATGTGCGGGCGCACGCACACGTGCATTTCCGATCTCTGCTTGCCGGAAAGTGAATAATTTGCATTCGTTATCAGGGTTGCATTTTCTGCAACAATGCCTTTTTAACATTTCTGTAACTATCATAGTGCTGCCACAGTATCGTAATTAAGTGTTGCCTTTATTTAATTTAGTATTTATAACATTTTACCAAGAGTCGTATTTGGGGTTTAAAAGAGGATACATGGCGCTACATAACAATACATATAAATTATTGTTTTCTAATGAGAAATAACGTCTTTTATTCATACAATATTCTACTTAAAAAAAAAAAAAAAATTATTTTGCTTATATTTCGCAAATAAAGTTTTTCACGTATAAAGCAAATTTGTATGTTGTCGCAAGTCTTTTCTTTTGTTGAAATTTTAAAAATACAAGAAGATCAAAATAATAATAATAATAGTTTGGGCTACAGTTCTGTATAGCACTTCGCCGAGCTCTCTCACTATTTGAGCTGTGCGTGTTATATTTGTACTCAAATTGGTGGGACCTACAGTTTATTACCGAATCCGAACGTCAGGTGAGAGCTTTCATAGGCAATGTTTTATTCTCGTAGGTTTGCTATTTACTGACGAGAGGTAGCGTCGCATAGAAAAATGTTTTCTATGAAAAAGATATTGGCAGTCGCTGGGGATCGAACCGAGGACCTTTCGACTCGTAGTTGAACGCACCAGCGACTTTACGCTCGTAGTCCAACGCACTAACCAGACGAGCTACCGACGCTCGTCTATCAAAATAATGGTTTATAAAAAAAATGGGCTATATCTCGAAAACTAGAGCCAAATTTACAAAACTAATGCCATTTTCATAATCAGAACTATAAATCTATCCAATATTTGCTGCATATTTTACTGCACCAAAATTATTGAAGGGAAGTGTAATTAAAAAAAAAAAATGTAAGACTGAATTAGATTCAGATAACGAAGGTGGTGGCACTTACGTTATGTGGTTTTTAATAAGGATGCATACAAAATTTACATTTGGTTTATTTCATATTCAGAAAATAAATAAAATACACAAATGAATCAAAATAATTGACAATGAGAATATTTTAAAAAAATGTTTAATTGAAACAGTGAAAAATGCTTGATTTTTTTATTTTATTTTTTATAAAAGTATCACTTTTAATACTACTTATAATATTTTTTTAATCCCGAAAATCCCGAGACTGATTTTAAGCTCGATGTTTTCTGCCATATATTTAATTTTTTTTTTATGAACTGATAATAAAGAATAAAGATTTTAAGGTATTATAGACTAATTTGAAATTTTGTATGAACTGATAATACAAGAACAAAGATTTTTAGGTATGTCGCGTGAATGTGCCCCTATGATTAAAAATACAGGAGCACTTTAAATGTGAATTTTTGGCTTAATTGTTCGAAAAATCACTATTTCCTCAAAATTATTTTTAAAATATCATTTCAATTTGGTCAGATTAAACTGTATTTGATACATTGTGTTATATTTGATCATCAAAAAATAATTTCTCATCATAATTTATAATATCATTTCAATTTGATTGGATTAAACTGTATTTGATACATTGTGTCATATTTGATCATCAACAAATAATTCCTCATCATAATTTATAATATAACAGAAACTATTCCACAATTAAAATTTTTGAACATATTATCGAAGTGTCTGTGAACTTAGCATATCACTTCCCAGAAGATCAACAAAAAAGGTGAGTACTCTTTGCATGCAGGTGAATTCTATAGTTCCTCATACTTTTTTTTTAAAGTTCCGACCATTTCAGCCATAATAAATACACTCAAAATAATTTGAAAAACCGTAAGTCAAAAAAATTTACAAAATTCCAGAAAATCAAAAAAATTTGAGAGTTCTCTTCGTATGCAGTCGAGTTCTATAGTTCCTCATACTTTTTTAAAAAAGTTCCGACCGTTTTAGCCATAAAAAATACACTCAAAATAATTTGAAAAACCATAAATCAAAAAAATTTACAAAATTCCAGAAAATCAAAAAAATTTGAGAGTTCTCTTCGTTGCAGTCGAGTTTTATAGTTCCTCATGCTTTTTTTTTAAAGGTCCAACCGTTTTAGCCATAAAAAATACACTCAAAATAATTTGAAAAACCCCTTGTCATCGATAGCGCGACAATCTACATCCGATAAAATTAATTTAAGTTCATTTTTTTTTACATGCACACATATTTTCCATTTTAATTTTAATATAATTGTCAACTGTGTGGCAGTAAATCGAATACAACAAACTGTTTTATTTGCTACGCTAGTGATGTCGTTTGTCAAACACGCATATCGGCCATTTCACGTTAAACCGGGCGCTTTTCGACAAAAAATGACTTTATGAGCTCCGATCTTTTTGAAATTTTACAGACATGTTCTGTGCCAAAAAATATTCGATTTTTAATTTTTTTTTTAAATACTAAGCGTTGAGGTCACACTCTGAATTTTTTGGTGTTGGTGCATTATTGATGTAGTTTTGTATAAAATAAAAGTATGTGCTGACCACCAAAATCGGTTTTAACATTTTCGGACCATCATTTATTATGTTTGTATTAGATGTTTTAAAAACGAGTAAACTAAAGAGCAATTGAATGGTAATCGAATGAGATGAAATTGTTCAATATTGAACTTATGGTTCACATACTACAGTAATTTAACTGAATCCAAATTGTTGAATTTCAACAAAATTTCTCCATTTATTAAGGCGTAGAACTACAAAAATATATTTTTTTTATAAAACATGAAACACGTGTCAAATACTTTTCGACATAGAACATCAGTGTCAACGAAATCAAGAATAAAATTCCCCGCTAAGAATAAAATTCCCCACTAATTGGGGAATTCTCCTCTAGTTGTCAACAAAAATTACGGATTTTAAAACTTCAAGATATTTTCAACATATTTTTATTGTTGCACTTTCAAAAGAAGCAAAAAGAACTAATAGCAGTCAAATTTAGGTACACTGTAAAATTTTATTATATTAAAAATATATTTTGTAAATAACTTCATGATTTTCAAATAACGACAAAAAATATAGGCACACAAAAATATATAAGCAAGCAAGAAATATTGTATATTAAATTTGCAGAAAAATATTAAATTGCAGTGTCACTTTTGAGATTTACTATTTTTGATTTCGTTGACACTTTGCACTGATGTTCTATGTCGAAAAATATTTGACACGTGTTTCATGTTTTATAAAAAAAATATTTCCTTAATAAATGGAAAAATTTTGTTGAAATTCAACAATTTGAATTCAGTTAAATTACTGTAGTACGTGAACAATAAGTTCAATATTGAACATATTGATCTCATTCGATTACCATTCAATTGCTCTTTAGTTTGCTCGTTTTTAAAACATCTAATACAAACATAATAAATGATGGTCCGAAAATGTTAAAACCGATTTTGGTGGTCAGCACATACTTTTATTTTATACAAAACTACATCAATAATGCACAAACACCAAAAAATTCGGAGTGGGACCTCAACGCTTACTATTTAAAAAAAAAAATTAAAAATCGAATATTTTTTGGCACAGAACATGTCTGTAAAATATAAAAGATATGAGCTCATAAAATCATTTTTTGTCGAAAAGCGCCCGGTTTGACGTGGAATGGCCGATATGCGTGTTTGACAAACGCCATCACTAGCGTAGCAAATAAAACAGTAACAACAAAATTGTCTATTTTGTCTTTAGAGTGCGACGGGTTTTATTTTTGTTGTATTCGATTTACTGCCACACAGTTGACAATTATATTAAAATGGAAAATATGTGTGCATGTAAAAAAAAATGAACTTAAATTAATTTTATCGGATGTAGATTGTCGCGCTATCGATGATAAGGGGTTTTTCAAATTATTTTGAGTGTATTTGCTAAAATGGTCGGAACTTAAAAAAAAAAGTATGAGGAACTATAGAACTCGACCGCATTTTTTGATTTTCTGGCATTTTGAAAAATTTTATGATTTACGGTTTTTCAAATTATTTTGAGTGTATTTATTATAGCTAAAATGTTCGGAACTTAAAAAAATGTATGAGGAACTATAGAACTCGACTGCATGCGAAGAGAACTATCAAATTTTTTTGATTTTCTGGAATTTTGTAAATTTTTTTGATTTACGGTTTTTTCAAATTATTTTGAGTGTATTTTTTATGGCTAAAACGGTAGGAACTTTTTAAAAAAAGTATGAGGAACTATAGAACTCGACTGCAAAACTCTCAAAATATTGTTTTTTTTTCTGTTTGGTACATTTTTTGCTGTATCATTTAATGATCAACGATATTTTTCAGTGTATTTTTTTGGCTAAAATGGGCGGAACTATTGAAAAAAAGTATATGGAACTATAGAACTCGACTGCATGCGAAGAGAACTCTCAAAATTTTTTAATTTCCTGGAAAATGATATGCTACCGGAAGTTAGCAGATCATTTTTTTAAGTGTATTTTTTTTGGCTCAAATGGGCTGAACTATTATAAAAAAGTATGAGGAACTATAGAACTCACCTGCATGCGAAGAAAACTCACCTTTTTTGTTGATCTTCTGGGAAATGATATGCTAAGTTCACAGACACATTGTCGAACATGTGAGGAGTGGTTTTTGAGGAATTGTTGGTTTGATTTTTTATTGCAACGTATTGTAATAGAAATGATTTTAAGGTATGTCACTTGAATGTGCCCCTAGTATCACAAAAACAGGAGCACTTTAAAATTCACCTTAAATGTTCAAAAAATCACAATTTCTTCAAAATTATTTTTCGTTATATACTTAATTATATGATATTAAACTGAAATATATTGAAATATTATGTCATAAAAACTAATTTCACTTCACTTAATAAATATTTTATAAATAAACAATTCTTTAGAATTTTTAACCAATATAGAGTTACCTTTATCTTTGACGTCTTTCACTAAAAGTGAAGCACGCGAAATGATTTATATTACTTAAGGGCTTATAAATAAAGGCGCTAAGATGTGCCCGCATTTTTTGTGTCAAATTTTGTCAACCCCAAAAGTTAAAGGTTTTCTGGATTTGCTTATACAGTACGAATAAACTTTCATAAAATTTATGTTTAAATTCGTATATTACACGAAAAGCATTTATGAAAATAATCCACGAATAACCTCGTACATCTGAGAATGAACTCACATATTCTGTCTCTCTTTCTCATATTCCTATATATAATTGTTGTAATAAATGGAAATGTTCGTTATGATCGATTCCAACTTTGGCACACACCCAAAATTGTCAATTTTTTATTTAATAATTATTTTTAATAATTTCACACACTTTTATTACACTCGCAATTGATTTGCGAATTAATTTCAGTTAATTTGCGCAAATGCCGACGTGCTTGTTTTCTTAATTATTTTGGTTTGATACTTTTTTAAGAATATCAAATAAAATATACGAATGTATCATAAAATGAAAAATCGGAACGAAGTTAAAAATGACTAATACCTGAGACAGACATCTAGTAAAGTTATTATAATAACAATACTATAATATTCTAAATACAAGATAGGTGACAGACATATCGTAGTATAGGTCGTCACAATTTTAATTTTTTGTTTGTCTATTACATACTTCTAATAACAGTGAAAACAACGTTTTTTACGCGTTTGGTTTTCTTTACTTGCAGATTCTCAGTGGACACTTATATTTTTCTTAATATTGTAGCTTCACTACATTAAAATTTGCAAGGTTGTGGTCATTTAATTTAAATTCAGTTTCTAACATTAATTTTTCAATAAAATTTTGAAAAACAATTTCAAATAATTTATTTATGTTTTTGAATTTATTATGACATTTCAGTACAAAGAGCTTTTTTGACAAAAAGCTTTCGGAAAGCTTTTAAAATTTGGATGTATTTAAACGAAAACTAAAAAAATACTACGAATAGTTTCGAGGTATTTGTACCAGATAAATACCAAAATGAATTCAACGAATACTACAAAAATATTATAATATTGTTATACACACATCTTTTATTTCAAATACTATGATATGACAATAAATCGTATATTTACGTAAATTAAATTTACGAAAAATAATTTCGTTAATTGTTTGTCGCATTGAATATTTTGACTGTATCTTCATATTTTTTTGAGGAAATGTTTTGATTAATTATGTAAAACTCTGACATTAATATTTAATAAATCTTTCAGTAGTTGAATTTTTATTTATAAATTTAATTTTCCTAACTATATGGCGTTACCTAACCATTCATGACAAAACTATTTTAATTAATGTTATCTGTATATTTTATAGGCAATAAAGGAAATCGTTATATTCCAGAGTTAAAATTACATGAACTGCGAGCAGAGAAGTATAACGGAATGGTTAGATTGCTAAAACCCGGATGCAGGACAATCATTTTAATTACCGACCTTCAATCACGCCCTAAACTTATACCAGGATTTCATAAAGCCGTTTGGCCATACAGAAAAACAAAAACTCTTATGTTTGGACATATGCTTATTGAGAAAGGCCTATCGTGGTACTCAGAACTACTGCGATTATCTCTTTCAGAATCAAGGAATTTGCTTATTAATCCAAGAAACTGTATTGGCACTGTAATATCATTGAATGGCCATCGAAAATATTTTTGCATGTATCACGCTAAGCATCCGGAATCTAATCGTGGAGCGAAGGTAAATATTCAGCTAGTGTTGTCAGATGACAATCTGACTAATGAAGAAAATTATACTGAGATATCCATATTTCAGTAATAAAAGATTTTTTTTAGAACTGGCAATAAAATAAATTATTTTTTTTTTACATGGCACTAATGGGCTTAATTTCGTTATACATAATCCGATATTAATGCATGGTTTTCATGCTATTACTCGTCATCATTATTTCGATGTTTGATAACAAGCGTATACACAGAGGATATCAAGTGTTATCGAAAGTTAAAACATTTCAACTTTTGCTATCACAACGAAATAGCAGAGTGATATCATGTAAACCATGCATAATGAATGTGGAATTCGTTCGCGTGCATCTCTTATTGCAGGGGTCGCAAAAATTATGGCGGTTTTAAGTTGGAAATTAAAAAAAAAGTAATTTTACTACTTTTTTTTTTAATTTCCAACTATAAAACTTATGATAAGTTACCAATATAAGTTAAAATATATAATTAATATCTTATACTTACTGATTTGCACATGTAGTCTAAGGACTGCAGGTGAATTGGTCTAGTTATTTAGTTAAGTGATTAACATACTCTACAGTGTAAATAACTAGTTGAATACTAGTATTGGTCTAGTTCTCCTTAGATACTTAACTAGCCCGAATTCGACGAACCGAAATTTCATAGAAAGATCCGTAATTTTAATGCAAAGTTCTATAGGAATGATCATTGAAAATTCGTATACGATATGTCAATTATCCCCTTCTGCATTACATTCAAATAGTTTCTTTTAACTAGTAATAAACTAGTTATTTTAATCATACATATTTTAATCATACATTAAAAAAAGAAAATTTAATTTGTTTATTTTATTTTTGATAATTGTCTACCAAAACATTGTTTCATCTGGTTTCAACTAGTACCGATTTAGAAACTAATTTAAACTGCAGATTTTCTACTTGTGGAGTTTTCATTGCAGGTTATATGTTAGTCATTTAAGACAATTTAAAATGAATTATAGAACAAAATATGTGAATATCCTTCTCGGTAAGTATGTGAAGTTAAATACGTATTTTTTTTAGCAAAGACACAAACCGATTTTTTTACAGACTATTAACAGAGCGTTAACAGCCGCTATGTTAGCGGGTCAAATCTTCTGATTGGTACAAATAAATGACTCCGAATTCGTCCAGGATCTTCATGCTGGAACGCAATTTAGTACATTGGATAGCTAATGAATTGAGAAAAAAGTGGTGATGATGAAGTGGTCACTACTCCGTCCACGGCCTCCGTGCTGGAACTTCGTTGGATAGGTAATGATTAGAGCTTTCCAAATCTGTGACCTATATAGTTGGATCGATACGCTGGATATATTTTATGAATTTTTGAAACTTGACCATTTACAAGCAACAAAAATATTCATATGAAGAAAAAGTCATGATGATGAAGTGGCCACTACTCCGTCCATGGTTCCCGTGCTGGAACTTGCTATAATAGCTTGGATAGGTAATGATTAGGGCTTTCCAAATATGTGATCTACATAGTTTGATCGATACGCTGGATATATTTTATGAATTTTTGAAACTTGACCATTTACAAGCAACAAAAATTTTCATATAAAGAAAAAGTCATGATGATGAAGTGGCCACTACTCCGTCCATGGTTCCCGTGCTGGAACTTGCTATAATAGGTTGGATAGGTAATGATTAGGGCTTTCCAAATATGTGATCTACATAGTTTGATCGATACGCTGGATATATTTTATGAATTTTTGAAAATTGCTTTAGAAAATTGTGAAACATATACAGTTAAAAGAATCTATTTAAAAAGTATGTTCTACCAAAAAATTTTCTTTAAATTGTGAAGATCAACATAATTTATTCTTAAAAGACTTAATATTTCTACAAAATTTCCAAATGATTTGAACTAATATTGTGAATTGTGAATTGGGTGAACCAAAGGGTCAATATATGTGAATTTTTTAATTCACATATACCATTTCACAATGCTTTTATCTAAAATGGAAATAATTAATTTTTCATACTTAGATGTTTGAAAAAAGGTTTCCAGTTATATTATACGATATGTTTTCATAAAATAAAGTTTAACTTGTATATATATATTGTTGTATACAAAAAAATCTTGCAAAAACATGTATACATATATATTTAAGTTCAATTTTTTTTTTTTAATATCGATAATATTTACATTTTTTTTTCTTGTTATCTTTAATTTTTATTTTTATATCTTAAATTTTTTCTATAATCTTTTATATTAGCATATTTATTACAATATATTATTGTATACAAAAACAGTAATATAAAAAATACAAATTCAAAATTTTAATATAATTACTTTTAAGAATAAAAATGTGATAATATGAATTTAAAAAATTAAAACCATATATATATACTAGCTGGACCCGTACACGACTCGTGCAAATATTATGTGAATGCAAGGTTATTGAGCAATTTTATTAATATAAATAACATTTTTATTATTTATATCAGGGACCCGTGCTTCGCTGTGGACGTTTTTTTTATTGGTTTTATAAATGTTTGGTTACTACATCTAAAACCATACTAATTATCCGATAAAACAACTTTTCTCATAGACAATTCTTTCTCAGACTGTGCTTCCCCGTAGAATTCTTCCCAGTAGAATTCTTTCCCGTAGAATTCTTCCCCGTAGAGTTTTTCCCAGTAGAAGTTTTAGTGTGGTTAGTTTTAGTGTGGTGAGTTTTAGTGTGATGAGTTTTAGTGTGGTGAAATTTAGTGTGGTGAGTTTTAGTATGGTGAATTTTAGTGTAGTGAATTTTAGTGTGGTGAGTTTTAGTGTGGTGAGTTTTTGTGTAGTGAATTTTAGTGTGGTGAATTTTAGTGTGGTGAATTTTAGTGTGATAGATTTTGTTTTCTATCCTTTTTTATTTTTCTGTTGTTTTTGAGTTATAGCTTAAGTTTTGTGCTTTTACTTTTACTTTTATGTTTGTATTTGATTTTTGTTTTTGTGTTTTTGCTTTTGTATTTTTTTGTTTGTATTTGAGTTTTTGTTTCATCTTCATAGCTTGTGTATGTGCCGAGTTATGTCGTTTTGAAAGTTTAGGTTGTATGGGAGGTGCCATGCCCCTTTGTCCAATCCCGCCCATATATAGCCTATGACACCCTCCGGATTCCATAGTATCCTGGTGCAAAATTTCAGTTAAATCGGTTCACCGGTTTAGACGTGATGCTGGAACAAACAGACAGACCGACAGGCTGACAGACTGACCATCCAGCTAGCTGAAATTTTTTTTCTAACTTTAAAGGAAAAACAAGATTATATGAAGATATTTTATATTTTTAATGTAAATCCAAAAATATTCGTAATATTTTTGGATTTACAATTTTTGGATTTACAATATAGAGTTTTTGGTCTAATGTCCTTTGTGATGTAGGAAACACAGTTTTATTAATGTAGTTCGTGACATATATTTCTAAAAACGATCCAATAAAATAAAAATTCCAAATTTCAAAAAATCTTTCAAATTTAAATATTTTTACACATTTATTTTTTCAATTAAATTGCAATTTTATATTTTTTATATTTGAATCAAAGTTCTGTTTTTCCTACAAGTTTTTTTTATAAATTTATATTAAATAATTTACGTATATTTAAAATCTGTGAAACACTTTTAATATATTTTAAAATTCTAATGTTATTAAATGTTGGTTTTTTTATTTAAATTTTTTATTAATTTAATTCAAATTGTTGTAATTGTTGTTGGTTATATTTCATGTTTTCGAAATATGTTCTGATTTTTTTTTGCAACTCTTTGTTTGCGGTGTAAAACCAACAAACACAAAAAAAAACCATGCGAGACAGTTGTTGTTCTTTTGTGTGCAATTCTTTATGAGAGAGTGTGGTGCACTGCACTAAACACAGTAAGCGCAGTCAACTGCAGTACTCATTTTCATATGGTTGTTGTATTTAGTTTTTACCTTTTTCTGGCTTTTTTGTTCTAAAATTATAAAAACTAAGTATAGCACGCAATACAATAGATTAATACGAATAAAATCTGTTCAAAAATACGGCCGGTTAGTGAAAGAGAAAAAAACACGTTTTGTTTTATTAATATAGATTTATACGTAGTTCTTTTTAAGAGAAATAATTGACATAAACATGAAATGTTTAAGAAATAAATTTTTCATATAAATAAATTTTTTCCTTGTAAATTGTCAAGTTTCAAAAATTCATAAAAAATGTCCAGCGTATCGATCCAATTATGTAGATCACATATTTGGAGTAGTGGCAACTTCATCATCATGACTTTTTCTTCATATAAATATATTTGTTCCTTGTAAATGGTCAGGTTTCAAAAATTCATAAAAAATATCCAGCGTATCGATCCAATTACGAAGGTCACATATTTGGAAAACTCTAATCATTACCTATCCAACGTTCTATAAGAAGTTCCAGCACGGGGACCATATACGGAGTAGTGGCCACTTCATCATCATGACTTTTTTTTCATTATTGCTTGTAAATGGTCAAGTTTCAAAAATTCATAAAATATATCCAGCGTATCGATCGATCCAACACATATTTGGAAAGCCCTAATCATTACCTATCCAAGCTATTATAGCAAGTTCCAGCACGGGAACCATGGACGGAGTAGTGGCCACTTCATCATCATGACTTTTTCTTCATATGAATATTTTTGTTCCTTGTAAATAGTCAAGTTTCAAAATATCCAGCGTATCGATCCAACTATGTCGATCACATATTTGAAAAGTCCGAATCATTACCTATCCAACCTACTATAAGTAGTTCCTGCACGGAGACCATGGCCGGAGTAGTGGTCACATCATCATCATGACTTTTTCTTCATATGAATATTTTTTTTTCCTTGTAAATGGTCAAGTTTCAAAAACTCATAAAAAATATCCAGCGTATCGATCCAACTATGTAGGTCACAGATTTGGAAAGCTCTAATCATTACCTATCCAACCTACTATGAGAAGTTCCAGCACAGGGACCGTGGACGGAGTAGTGACCACTTCATCATCACCACTTTTTCTCAATATATGACCAAGTTTAAAAATGTATATAAAATGTGTAATGGATCGATCCATATATATAGGTTACATATTTGGAAAACCCTATTCATTAGCTATCCAATGTACTAAATTGCGTTCCAGCATGAAAATCCTGGACAGATTCGGAGTCATTTATGTGTACCAATCGGAACATTTCATCCGCTAACATAGCGGCTGTTAACGCTCTGTTAATGCTCTGTAAACAAAATTTGTTTGTGTCTTTGCTAAAAATACGTATTTAACTTCACATACTTCTTCTCGGTTTAGCAATTTCATTTCATATAAATAAAATTCGTGCTCCACTAATTTAAGATACACATTTTGATTATTTGAATAGTAATCATTATACACAGATGTTCAGAATTATTTAAAAAGATTATAATAATAATAATAGTTTGGTACTACAGTCCTGTATAGAACTTCGGCCGTGTTCTATCACCATTTTGAGCTGTGCGTGTTATATTTGTACTCAAAGTGGTGGGACCTACAGTTTATTGCCGAATCCGAACGGCGGGTGAGAGCTTTTTCATAGGCAATGGTTTTTCTCTCGTAGGTTTGCCATTTACTGACGAGAGGTAGCGCGGTATAGAAAAATGTTTCTATGAAAAGATGTTGTTAGCCCCAGCACAGGCTTGAACCGGAGACCTTTCGGCTCGCAGTCCAACGCACTAACCACTGAGCTACCGCGGCTACTTATATACTATAAATAAATTCGAAAACAAAATATGACACAATTTTCCAAAAGTTCATAAAATGTTTGCGTTTCAATATTTTTATACGCTTCACTGATTTTGTAAATATCAGAAACTCAGAACACAATACACTGGGTTATTCAAAATAATAATAGTACCGTGTCACGTGAAAAACTTCTGTTTCGGATTTCAATATTTTTATACGTTCCACTGATTTTGGAAATATTAAAATACTCAGATCACACAATATACTGGTTTATTCAAAATAATAAAGGCAACGTGCCACGCGAAAAACTGCTGTTTCAGACATATTCACGATTTATTTTTCTCAGCATTTGTAGTGATCGTACTAAACTACTGACAATGAAAAAAAAAAGGTTTCAATTAGAGATGGTCGCGTGCCTTGCTTTTTTCGTGTCACGCCCGACAATATGAGTTCGTTCGTGCAAATCTCCGTGCGTGCTAGTTGCTGTCGTGCCCGTGCCTCAAAATCAGGCACGCGCCCATTAAAGATTTTTTTATAGTTTCTACCTCAATTCTACCTCAGCTTAAAAATTTCGTGGTATTTTAACCTTTTCTTAAAAATCTGTTGTTTTAGTTTTACTTATGGATTTAAGAGCATAAAACAGTATCAAACTTAATTTTGGAATTATTTATTACAGGAACTAAAACCTATTGGAATATCGGTTCCGGTTCGAGTTCCAAGATTTTTTAAATTGTGGTTCCGGTTCCTATTCCGGTTTCAACCAACAAATTAAATGGGTTTCGATTCCGGTTCCATGCATTTTTACTAACGGTTCCGATTCCGGTTCTTTGCGTTCCCTGACAGGGACTATAATATCTGTTCCGGTTCTGATTCCGATATTTTTAAAATAGCGGTACCGATTCCAATATATATGTTCAGATTCCAGTTCCGGTTCAAACATTTTTAATAACGATTCTTGTTCCAAAAATCTAAACGGTTCCGGTATTATTTTTCACGTTTCGCTAGCTTTTTCAGGTTTTTCCGTGCTTTTTTCGTGTTTTTCCGTGTTTCTTCTTGTCTTTTAAAATACCGTGTTTTATCGTGCTTCTCGTGCGTACCTGTAAATTTACTCGTCGGGCTCGTGCGTGTCACCTATCGGCGTGCCCGTGCGTGTCCGTGCCATCAAAAACAGGCACGCGCCCATCTCTAGTTTCAATTATGCACCACCATTTGAATATTTTTCTAATTATGCTACTCCAATTCAACATATACCAAATTAATATCCCAAGTGTTGCCATCTTCTGTTTCTTAGCGAGTGTGATCTTAAAGTGAATATCAGGAACAAAAACGTAGAACCAAAAAAAAAATGTTTTTTTTAATTTTTTTACTTTAAATTACCGTCACAAATAGATTGTAACAATTGATTTCAGAACGCTACACACTGTAAAAAAATATTAGTCAATCCTCATACATATGTTGCTAAAAAAAACACAATTGGAGCTTTTCGCCAATTGAGCTTTTCTGCCTCACTGTGTGACGCAATGTACAATGCAAAAACAAAAGATTGCAGATGTAATAAAAAATTTGGCAATTCTGCTTTTTATTTTCTTACGTATAGGAGAAGCTTACGACCCGATCATGTATTTTTCCGGTGAAAACGATATCGGCTACAATTCGTTTGAATATCGGTGGAATATCGTGTGACTACAATTTTTGATTCGTATATCAACCGAAACGTTGAGTATGCTCATTTTGAGAGATTTTTGTTGCCAGCATGTAAATCATATGACAAAGTAAAAAAAATATTGAAATTTTTGAATATGAAAAATAGTTGTCAAAACAAAAATATTGAACCAACGTTCGATTCAAAGAGCGAAACGAACGAAACGTTTAAAATACGTTATACAAATTTTAGAGAAGGGGACTGAAAACGATTTGTAGTCACACCATAATAAAAAGATGCATGATTTGGCGGTTAGTTTTTATAATATAGTGAAACTGTAACAAACATAGAAGGATGGAATTCCCAAATACAAAAAAAAATGGGTCTCCCAAACATAATTTTGCAGGCATTAACATGTATGTTTGGAATTTTATGTAAACATAATATATAATTGCCTGATAAATCATTTGTAAACAGGGTTGTCTTAAGACTAGAACAGTGTTGTAATGAGCTCTGATTTATATTATGATATCACGGAAACATTTTGATGTTGCCCCTTAAAATGGGGAAACATAATAATTACTACATCCAAACAAAATAAATATTTGAACCGAAACATAAATATGTTTTAAATATAACATGATTTGGAACGACCTGAATATAAATATGTTTTCAGAGAAACATATCAGTTGTTTCAGTTCAAAAAGTAATATGTTTGCAAAAAAACGTATCTAAATATTCTTGGAAAGGAATCCTGAAAATAAAATACAAATAAAATATTTTTTATTAATTTTTATTTATTAAAAATCATTAAACATGCACAGTGGGAATTAATAATATTTGAATTCATATACAAATTATTGAATGCATTAATAAATAATTGAATTAAATCTGCAAGTACAAGTCAAGAAATTCGCGGAACCTGTCGTGTTGTATAAAAACCATGCCGAATTCTGTTTGAAAATAGAAGCACTGATTTTTCAGTTGTGGTTTATTTTTATGAAATATCCGTGTCGGCTTTTCACAATATTTTTAGAAAAACATTCAGGAACAAATAAATTATATACTGCACTATTAAATGATATTATTTGTTACTGCAAAAATATTGTTTTTGCGGGCTCAAGGTCTTGCCAGATACAAAGTGCTATGTACTGGGGATTAAAACAAACAACAATTGACAGAAACAAAAAGTTGTTGGCTGACCGTACAGCTGTTTCGGAAGCTGCCAAAGTTCCTCATCAGCGGTCTTCTGCACAATTTCTGCATAGCAGAGCCTATAAGATCATTTTGTGCTACTATTTGTACTTTTTGTACTTCAATTTGTATATTTTTAAAATTTACAAATGTCATCGTATTACCGATACGAATACGTTTTCTCAACAAAAATCAAAAGACACGTATGCAGAAAATGGCGGTCACCGAGTGTCTACTTTGTATACAAGAAAATTATTGTAAGGATACTTTAATTTACATCTAATTTCATTTTTTTGTTTCTTTTCAAACATCAGTATGTTTTAAAGGACCAATACATACTTCAAACAATGACAAAAGAGACGTAGATAGAAAATTCTGCTCAATGAGTGCCGACTTCGTATATAAGAAGAATGTTTATTTAAATCCAATACATTTATTTAAATCCAATTTCTTGTTTGTTTGTTTTTAAACATCAATATGTTCATAAGAAGGCATAAGATTGCGTGCGTCTGTCGATAACTAATCGAATGAAGACGAGCGTTGTGAACATACGTTATAATTAGATTTGAATAGCACTTTCTGTTTGTTTTGAAACATAGTTATAACCAAGTAAACTGACAAGAAATAGTATATTCAAATGCAATTAAAATTGTATGTTTGTATTGTAATATATGAATATAGTATATTCAAATGCAATTAAAATTTTATATTTGTATTGTAATATATTTATGATAATATTGACATAATCTGTTAGGGAATATATAAAATGTTTACACATAGTTATATGTTATTACCATCTGAACAATAATTTAATTATACTTCATTCGTAATTCATGTATGGTGATTTCGTATTATTTTTTAATTACATTCAAACATATTCAGACAAATCTTTTCCCTCCGTGTACGATATGTCGGCAAAGTCGTATGATATCAGATATTATACTAATATCGAAAGCCAAATCGTATTATAACTGCAAATATAGTTCCAAGCGACATATCGCAGTTTTTCGAAATGATAATAAAAACGATACGAATTTGCAAATATATATTTATTTGAAAAACATTACAATATCGAAATCATAATATTTAATTGTTCGAAAATTGCAATATTTTAAAAATTAGTAACGAGATCGAATATTTTTATCCAATTTAGTTTCACAAAACTTCGAGACATAAATCACATGGCAGACTGGTTACACACAAAAGAAAATTTGTGTAATTTTACGTTAATAAAGCTAGGCAACTTGCTTCCTAGCTTATAGTCGCATATTTAAACATGCATTTAAAATTGAATCTGTGTTGTTTAAATTTAAACACTGAATCAACAATATATGTGTAAAATTACTCTTTTTTTAGTATAAAACTTAACATAAAATGTGTAAAATTGAGCATTTCTAAAATTAAGTATATGTAAAATTAAACATAATTGCAGTCAAAAACACTTTTATAAGTTCCTTAGTAAAAATACCTGTTGCTTTTACTATATGCACATATTCCTTCTAAAAGTAATGTGGAAGTATTTGAGACTATATCTAAGTCAGTTGAATTTGTACTAGAATTACTTAATAGTTCTGACGATATTTTAATGCCTGCCTGATTTAAAATGTGAGAGATCTGACGATGATACATATAACTGTGCATCTAACTCTAAAAACCGACAAGAACAAATTTTTGTTGACACTATCTCATCTGACTTACAACATGTCAGTTGTATTACTAAGTGTCCAGAAGACAACTTGACCTGGTTTTTACTACTGACAATAATAATTCGGTAGTTAAACAGTCTATTCATGCTCTAACAGACTTTGATAATTATCATCCACATTTAACATTTTATTATCAATCTGATAGAGATAATATAATTAATTCTCGATCTTCAGATAAGGTATATAAATTTAATTTTGCGAAAGCAGATTTTGCTTTTTGAATTGCTATTTTCAAAACATGATTTTCTATCAAACTATATTGACAATAAACAATTCGATTGTTCCATAAATTTCTTTTACTTTGAACTTTTTTCTTGTATTGCACTCGGTATCGGTACCTTACAGCCTGAAAATATCTAAGCATGGTATAAGAATTAAAGATTTTACGTAATTTAGGAATGGATATGTCAATAGTCAAAACCCTAATGGCTTCACTTTGTTCTGGATAGGATGCAATCTTATTTATCTGATCGGTCATATCAAATACGTTTCAGAAAAGTTTCATCTTCACCTTTTATTGCAACATCCGGGGTACCTCAGGGTAGCAATCTTGGCCCTCTTTTATTTATTTTGGCGATAATGAAGTCATTTACAATATAAAGTACTCCAATCTATTAATCTGTGACGATGACATGAAAATTTAGAAGGACGCTGATTTCTGCAGACAGATTTAAATTGTTATCCAGATAAGTGTCAATCTATGATATTTTCTCGAAAAATAAAGAAAGAGTATAACTAACTATATGTTAAAAGAGGAAAATGTTGGTCGTGTACATATAGTGAAGGATCTAGGTCTGTTTGTTGATCCCACTTTATCTTCCAATCTTAATATTTAACAGATATGTAAAAAAGCCTCTCATTGCTTGGTTTTATCAAGCGCTGGGCGAAATACTTCAATAGTCCTTTGACAACATTAACTCTATACAATACGCAAGTCAAGTATGATCTCCTTTTTATAAAGTGCAGTCTGATCATATCGAACGTATACAAAAAAAAACTTTGTTCGATTCGCTCTCAATGGTTTAAAATGGGTTGTTACAATCTTCCACCATACGAGGATCAGCTGAAGCTATTAAATTTTAAATCACTTGAAGATCGCAGAAAAAATGCCGATGTAATCTATATACAGCAACTTATTACTGGTAAATTGGATTCATCATATTACCTTTAACCAAAATCGTAGAAATGGTGATACATTATTATATCTTCCATATAGTAGAAATAATTATGTTGTATCATCACCTTTTAACGGTATGTGTAATATAGTTAATAATTGCACACATTTTAATGTTAATCTGTCAAAAGTCTACTCAAATGTAGATTGAAGCTTTAATAACAAAAATAATATTGTAGATATTTTAACAACTGCATGCGTTTGTTACAAGCCCAACTACTATTAGTGCGTACATTTTTTTCAAGTATTTGTGCTTTGAAAGTGCATGCTAGCTGTATTAGCTAAAACTCGATTTAATTAAAGTATAATTGTGTAATCCGTTTTTTATACACACAATTGCATATAAATGACACCTTTTTCGTAGTAACTTTAAACTCAGTTTTTAGAGTGTACTAGAGATGGGCACGTGAGCAGATTATAGCGTGATTGTGATTGAATCGTAATTTTGCTCACGTGATTG
Source organism: Dryomyza anilis (assembly GCA_951804985.1). NCBI lineage: Eukaryota > Metazoa > Arthropoda > Insecta > Diptera > Dryomyzidae > Dryomyza > Dryomyza anilis. The sequence continues at coordinate 39,800,866 of OX638132.1, read as the reverse complement.
TGAGAGGGTGTGAGTAGACCAAAAAATACCGTGAGTGAGTGTGCGTGAGTACAATTTTTTCGTGAGTAAGTGCACCCAAAAAAATATCTTGTTTGGTGCAAACAATAATGCAAACAAATGCTTGAAGTGTTTGGAACATTACTTGCAACAACCAATTTAAATGATTTGTAGCAAATGCTTAAATTATTACTCGAAAAAATATGTACTAGTTGTATCAAACTATTAAAATGTTAACTCTTTTGCTGCAAACACTCTTGATTCCACAAAAGTGTTTCCCATAAATACTTCCAAACACAATCCACATTTCATACAGACACATGTATGCATTGCACATATTTTGTTGTTACTCATTAAGCCATTGAGCGAAATTTATTTTTATTAAACTTTGAACATTCAAAAACAAATATTAATCCAATTTTCTGATTAACAACTTCAAACTCCATTTCGTTGGTTTGCCATTTACTGCCGAGAGGTAGCACGGTATAGAAAAATGTGTCTATGAAAAGATGTTGTTAGCCCCAGTCCAGGCTTGAACCGGGGACCTTTCGGCTCGCAGTCCAACGCACTAACCACTGAGCTACCGCGGCTACTATATGTACATCAATTACAATTTGCTTTAAATTTGTAATATTAATCCAATGTATTTTTCATACTCTTGCTAACTGACCGTAGGTCATCAACTCAGAAGAAGTTGCAAGATTTTAGCCAACAAACCGGCCGAACTTAGTATGGGCTAGTCAATTTTTGTTAGGTCATGTCAATAATTTTTTGATTGGTTTAATTTAATACGACCATTCATGAAAATGGACATGGAATGCATTTTTTTTTTTTTTGTTTTTGACCATTTTTGCAATAAGTTTAATTTTCAATTTTAACTAAAGTGCGTTTCATAACTATAGCACACATTTTATTTTTATCGACAAATTTTCATTAAACACCCTGCCAAAAAAATAAAGTAATTTTATAATCTATTACATTCCTATTTGTTTCTACATAAATTAGAAATTAAAAGCGTGAATACTATTTTAAATAATATGCAAATGTTCCACTTTTATTTCTTTTCTTAACTATAGCACACAACAGCAAAAATGCTGAAAACCGTGTATTATTGTGTTTTTATAACAAATTTATTTTTTTAATTACTAGTAATGTCTCATTTAGCTTGAATACATTAAAATATTCTGTTATTCAAAGAATTTATTAAATTTTTAATAAATTACCATCCATCACTTCCCACTCCCTTTAAATTGCATTTTTAAGGTTAGCATTGGTATTATATTTTCGGTTTTCAACATAAACTGATCGTGTAAGTTTACCCCACTTATAAAGTTTAAGTCAGGAGAGCACACCGGCCGGTCTAGATTTGATACATTTTTTGATTGTATCCAACCCTTAGTTCCGTACTGGTGTGAATTGCGGCATTATCCTGCTGAAAAATCAATTGTTTTGTTGGATTTTGTTGTTAAAAAAAAGCAAACTACATTCAAGTACTTTAATGTAGTCGATTTGATGAAACAACATGCATTTCCAATATGTATACCACCTACCGTAAATGCTCACAATACTATTAAAGATTAACCGCCAAAATTTTTAAGTTACAAACCTTAGACCAATCTGCTTGCAAATGATTTTTAGCAAATCATGGCGAGCAATTTTATGACGCTTTAGCAATCGTGGCACAGTATCTAATTTTTTCTGACAAATATCTAGGGCTTCCTTAATCACTCTCTAAACTGTCGATTTGGAAACTTTTTTTGTTAAGAGTAACACCCAGTTGTGCGTAACTTAGTGCAGAATTGCTAGATTTTCTAACAATTTTTCGACATTCTCGTTGAGAAAGCTTTCGCTTTGGACCACACCTTTTTTAAGATAAGTATCCGGATTTGATAAAAAAAATTGTACAGAACGTTACTACTTCTATTATTTTTTTACTAATTTCAGTTATACTTATATTTTCATCTTTCATAGCAATCATTTTGCCTTATTCAATATCAGTAAATTTGGAACCTGGTGGCATTTTTGAAAGTAAGCTAATATTTTTTTATTTATAAAAAAAAGTTAAATGAAAATACTAGTTTTTCTTCTTTAAAAGTACTTTTTTCAAATCTGTGCTATAGTTATGAAACGACAAAATTTTAAGTATTGGGCAATTTTATATCTGTTTGTTTTTGTTCATCTGTTGATTGTAACAAAACGCCCACCAAATTAAATAAGAAAGAGAAATAATGTTTTCGATACATTATTTTTATTTTACAGAGTGCTCAACAACCTTAAATTATAATATTTGTAAAACTAAAAGAGTGCTATATTTATGAAACTCACTTTATACTTCTCTATGGCTTCTCTTTGTTTATTAAGTTTATTAAGTTTGCCAGGGTAAATGTTTGAAATTTAATTTTTTATAACATAATCCCGTTTTTATTCGAGTTATAAATGTAGTAACCAAAAAAATCGCTTCAAAAATAGTTTTTCCCAAAAGTCAATTCATCCCAGAAAAATTCTACCCAGAACTATTCGGATATTGATAATACTTTTCCAGAGATAATTCTTCACAGAGACATCGAAGGTATTTTACATTTCCATCTCCGTTAAAAATGAGATCTATTTTATTAAAATCCCTAAAATCATTACATCATTATTGCATTTTAAAGATATAGGTTGTATTGGAGGTGCCACGCTCAGTCGACCCTTTATTCTGCCCAGGTTTACAAATTAAATTTGAATGTTTATGCATTCTGAAAACAATAGCAAAAACACGTGATCACGCGTAATTGTGATTGAACGTAAATTTACTGTGAAAATCATGCGCTCTCATTTTTTGTATATGCAGGCGAAATATAGCGAATAGAAATTCTAAAATTTACAATAAAATTCAAATTTTATGTATAAAAAACAATATTACTCGGTGAAAAAAATTTAAAAAATATTGTATGTCATTTGTGAAACGCCATGTATCATATTTAAATGACAATTAAGAAAGTAAATTAAGACTCTATATTAAAAACTTATCAAATTCTCATTATTAAAAGATTAGCAATTAAATTTCTCATATGTCATATTAAATTGTATGCATGTTTGCACAAAAATGCACAACAATACATATTAATAATAATAATAGTTTGGCGCTACAGTCCTATAAAAACTTAGGCCAAGCTCGCTCACCATTCTGAGTTGTGCGTGTTATATTTGTACTCAAAGTGGTGGAACCTACAGTTTAACGCCGAATCCGGCATTAATAGGCAATGTAGGTTTGGCATTGACTGTCGAGAGGTAGCGCGGTATAGAAAAATGTTTCTATGAAAAGATGTTGTTAGCCCCAGTCCAGGCTTAACCATGGGACCTTTCGGCTTGCAGTCCAACACACTAACCTCTGAGCTACCAACGCTACAATACATAACAATCATTATAACGCCTGAAAAATAAATTAAATTAAAACCAGTTGGGAAGATTAGATCACATGGGATATTTTAAAGTAGGTGTTATTATGAGTTATGTAGTTATGATTATCAAAATTATAGTCAGTCTAAGCCGACTATAAATACACTACACATATGTGTGGTTACCATTCAAAGTGGTATATATAGGTCACCAGGGTATACAAATCCTGAAAATAACTACAAACTTTCTATCGCTGAAGAATTTCCATTTATTTGATACCCATATTTACAAATGAGTAGGTGTACAGAATTTTGATTTTTGATTTTTCAAAATTCCATTTTGAAAAATATATTTTTTTTAATATAACTTATAAAAGTCTTCGCGGACCGCAGATGAAAGTTGGCGGCCGCGTGTTTCACATGCCTGGTTTAAAGAATTGTAACGATCCTTTCTGGCCGATGTCGAGGTATCACTCGTCGTGTCTATATTTTGCAGGGGCACACAATAACTTTTTAGACTTATGTTTTATTTTATTATTTAAATTCAATTCACTTATAGTTATGTTAGGACTAAACTTTTTTAATGCTGGAATATTTTATTAATAAGTGCGAGGCGTGGACTGCTGGGTTGGACGAGATTGTTGTCGATGTAGTGGTATAGAATATTATTAGCAAACCTACGCTAAGTGAATATAAATCATCGCTACCCTTCTTTGTTCTATTATGATGTATGCTTTATACCGGTTTAGAACCGCTACGATTCCTTTGTACTTTGCTACGCTCAATGCTACGACGTAAGTCGGATAAACACCGCTACGTTCCATTTGTGCTCTGTTATGATCTACGCTGTAAACCGGTTCAGAACCGCTACCTTAAGACTCCCTGACCGTTGTGCCACACTGGTAACAACGCTATGCTTCCCTCAAGTACTGATAAAGCGTCCGAACTATCCAAAGAAGACGTTACGCTAGAACTTCAGCCCCTAAGCATACTAGCTCCTCTTAAATGTATTCACTTTATTCACTGCGAATACCAGATGGGGTAACACTCAATTCCTTTTTATTTTTAAACCGATTTTTCAAAATCAAAAATTTTAACACTTAAAAGGGAAAATGTATAAATTTCAATACAAAATACACATTTATATTGACGATTGTTCGATGTTACACTCAGAAGAAAATGTCCCATTAAGTACTTAATGGTACGACCATCAATCTTATATTTCATGAATTAATAGTTTTTTCTTTTTGAATAAAAAGTATTCTAATTAAATTGATAGTATTCGAAAAATTCAGTACCATAAATCTAAATATTTCAATATTATTATTTTTAATAGAATAAATACTATTGTTTTAATGGTTTCCTCCTATAATAATAAACGTGGCATAAAAACATAAAAACGAATATAAACTTGTTCGTTTTGTACGTCATTCTGCGTGTTTGTGTTTGCTCAAAATGGTTACATGCATTTTTTGTAATAATCCACATTATTAATAGCGACATTGGTAAGAAATTAATGTATTTAATGTAAATTCATTATATTTAACCGTTTTCTATTTATTACAGATAATAAATAATAAATCGAACTTCTGTTATGGCGACGGACTCTAAATGCAGACTCAAGTAATGGAAACTGAAGCGAACATTGAATGTGCTATAACCTTTTGCAACGAGAAGTGTCACTTTATGTGTGTGATTTTTTAAAAGTGAATTTCAGTTTCGACATTTAATTAAAATAAATTATTCAGTAAATTAACTAAAATCCATTTTTGTTTTAATAAATTATTAGGAAAATGTAATTCGACTACACTATAAAATTAATAAAACGTATCATAAAATATTTATAGGTTTTGGTTATTGTATTTAAAGGAGCACATTATAAAATTTATGGTACAACAAAATATTGTATTAACAGTTCCCTATATTACTGAATTAATGGGACGCATCCTATTGACCAATTTTAATAGTATAAATTATTGTTTTTCTATTGAAATACTATTAATTTTCCATGTTTTTTTTCTGGGTGTAATCAGAAAAATACATTAATATTTAATTTGTACTTTAAAAATGAGGTTATTTAAATTAAATTCAGAATTATAATTTAAACTTAAATAAAATATATAAATTATATATTTATTTAAAGTTTAAAACTTTGTGGATTTAAAATCCATTACAGTCTAAATCTCTAAATAGTATACCCATTTGAGCACATATTGCCTGGATCAAAACGATAAAGACTGTTTTCGGTTAGTGCAAAAATCCGGTTTGACGGTTTTGTTTTCTTGAAACAAACCCAAACCGCCGGTTTGTGAAACCGGTTTTTAACATCCCTAGAAAAAATATCGTATCCTATATCCGCATAAAAATTAGCAACGAAATCGGATTTTTGTTATCCAAGTTAGTTCGAGAAATCTTCGAGGCATAAAACACATGGCAGACGAATTTTTAAATATTGTATATAAATTTGATATTTGAATAAATTAAAAAAAAGAAAATTTTAATTGCAAGGGCAATGAACACTGATTTCATTATCATTAAAACGAGGTTTGCTGCATTCTGCAGTCAAGAGGTTTTTTTGAACAACCACAAAAAAGTTTTTTTTGAATAATTTTTTGTAACTTTGGATACACTGTATATCTGGAGATAGTGGTCCGAAAAAATAAAAAAAGAATGGCCAATACATATCTCGATACCCTTAATCTTTTGCTTACATTTTATTTTAATTAAAGATGGTGAGCTTAAACTCTGGTAGATTTGGTGTGGAATGTCTCTAATACAAAAAGTTTCACTTACTAAAAAAAAAAATGTTAAAACTATTGCTATTTTGTTTTGTGCAAATCTAGGCTCTTGGCTTAAAATATCTCTATATTTTATTAATTTTGTTTCTTGTTAGATACTATTTTGGAAAATAATGTACAAAAATATTGATTTTTTTTAATAAATAAGATTTTAAATAATATTGAATCTAATTTCTTGGATACATGGCGCTACACAAAAATGTAAAACAATATACAACAATTATTTTAACGCCTGAAAAATAAAATAAATTAAAAAATGTTCAATTCTTAAAAATATATTTTTACAATCAGGGAAATCATGAACCCCGTCGTAGCGAAAATCCGAATCTCCCCTACGAATACACATTTTTATAGGATCGAATTGTTTAAAGAAAATTGTTTAATTTGTCGAATATAATTCGCATCAGAAGTGTAGTGAACGGCACTGTGGGCTGCTGGACTGTTTCCTCCTCCTCGGCTACCTCGTTCAGAACCAGCTCCAGAGCATGCAGAAAATATGGCAGTGAGCGACACGATTGCGCTATCTCACAGGCGTTGCACTGTGGGACAGAAGACACTTCTAGCTCGCCGTAAATACAGTTTTGCTCCAATATTAACGAAACTTTACACTAAGCATACATGTTCTATGAATAGATTTCAATTTCAAAATTATCAAGATTGTTCCATTGCCACGCCAACCTGTCATATAATTGAAATGGTAAAACGACTATAACTTTTGTTTGAAATGAGAAATTTTGTTTATAATTGGTATTTAGATACATACTGTAATTGCACATGACCATTCTTAATATGGGCGTGATTGGCCAACTGCCACGCCTTCCATTCTTCTTAAACTATATAACTTGACCATCGTAAGAGATATTCTGATAATATTAGGTACTATGATACATATCACAATTCTTAACTACCATACCAAATATCAGCCAGTTTTGTCAACTATAATGACATAAAAGGCAACACTGACATATTAAAGTAACAAAATTTAGTTAAATTATTTTACGATTTTCGTACTTTTCTTGTCACTTAAACTCATTTTAAATGACGTATGGCAAACTAATGCATGTTTAACACCGTTAGAAAGAAGACATTTAAGACATTATGCCTGTAAAAAGATTTATGAGAGCATTTGGAAGCTTTTTTTTTCCATGTCTACTTTTGTATAAAAAAATACGTTATTTTTGTTTTATGTTTTTGACAGATAATCAGGAAAAAGACGAATAGCCATTTGAAATTCTAGATGATGGTTCTCTCAATTCCCCATAATATAAAACTAACACTCTACATGTGGAGTATATATTGAAAGAGTTATGACAGTTTTAATGTAACCCATTTTTATTTCTTGAAAAGCACTTGTTTAATTTTTTTCAATTTAAGCAAGCCTACAGAAGGATTTTTTCACTAGGGTGTATCATTTTTTGTTTGTTCTCTAGGTTCTCATAAATTATTAATAAAATTACATATTTTTAAACTTTCTGCAACAAACTTTAATTTCTGATTTTCGGCGAGCTAGACTAAGCTTCTGTCCCATAGCGCGTTGTAGCCCAGAATGGGCTCGATCAAATTGTGCTCGGATCAGACAAAAGGGCAGCGCATCCGCTGCACAGTTGGTCAGAAGGCACTTTTGCGTCTTATAAATCTGTAACTTTTATTGGACAAGAGATAAGTGAACAAAATATATATATTGGATATAGTTAGTTAATAGATGTATCTTGCTGTTGTGAAAAAATGGGCGGAGTTGGAAAAGGGGGAGTGGTACAATTTACTAACGAAATTTCAATGATATTATACATATGTGCCTATAACTTATGTATTTTAAGAGACAAATTGATGAAACTTTGGATTTATTTACTCTTTGTTTGTATCTTGCGATAGCATAAAAATGGGTGGAATCGGAAAAGGGCGTAACCTATTATACAACCATGTCATACAAATAATCTTCGCACTTATTAGCCTACAACTTTTGAAGTTTAAGAGATAAATGAACGAAACTTTTTAGTTAGTTAGCTTATAATAGCACATTATGCCTTTATAAAAATTAGAAAAGGGGGAGTGGTATTTTCATATGTAAAAGTTGAATGTAGAAACCTGGCACTGTTAACAAAGATAAATTAGTGATATTTTGGATTCATATAGTTATTAGTTACACACATCTTTCTGTGAAAAATGGAGAAAATATGAATAAGGTCCCACTCCCCTTTTTCATATTTTATGAAAATTGAAAAATGTGTTTTTAACACTTATTTATCTGTAACTTTTTTGTTTTAGAAGATAAACACTTAAAATTGGATTAAATTAGTACTAACATTACGTATGTTTATAAATATTATAATGAAGGGTATTAATCACATGTTTTCGAGGTTAAATTATTTTTTATTCCGAACGTCTCGACCAATTTTTATGAAATATGCATTGAAATGTTTTTCAGGACGTAAGTAGTATCACAAACTATATATAATTAATTCTTTTGCGTTACAAATTTTTTTTTTTTTTTTTTTTGCCAAAAATCAAATATATATTTTTTTTTTGACCCGTCTTACATTTTCGGCTCTGACATATATTGCGCAAATCTGACATATATTGCGCAAATATTCTGCATCCATTTTTATGAAAAACCATTAAAATTTCTTTTGGCGTGAAACAGCGCGATAGTTAAAAGTTTAACAAAAGTATAAGTTTTAGAATTAAAAATATGCACCTACTCTTTATTTTTTTACAGTGTACAGAAGCATATCATAACAATTCTAAAAGCACTGTTTGAAAGCTAAATACCATAATAATAATAATAGTTTGGCGCTACAGTCCTGTACAGAACTTCGGCCGAGCTCTCTCACCATTTTGAGCTGTGCGTGTTATATTTGTACTCAAAGTGGTGGGACCTACAGTTTATTGCCGAATCCGAACGGCGGGTGAGAGCTTTTTCATAGGCAATGTTTTACTCTCGTAGGTTTGCCATTTACTGACGAGAGGTAGCGCGGTATAGAAAAATGTTTCTATGAAAAGATGTTGTTAGCCCCAGTCCAGGCTTGAACCGGGGACCTTTTGACTCGCAGTCCAACGCACTAACCACTGAGCTACCGCGGCTACCATACCATACCTTTCCAAAAAGGTACCACTTAATATACTTTTGGTTCGAAAAAAAAAGACAATTAAAAATATTGCTCAAAAAATCTAAAAAAATAAATCTTGTTTGAGCATTGTTTCGTATATTTAAAACAAAAAATGTTTTTGATTATAAAAATTCAATAATTTATCTTTCTAAAATCTTTATTTCATTCATTTCCGATGACTTTCTTCTAAAGTATTTATGAGACGCTAATGCGGTTTCTGACCCATAGTGCGCTGTAATGCGTCGCACATTGGGAAAAAATGGTATAAAACACGCGCATTAGCATGAAAGAAAAACTCACGGGAATTGTACTCTTTTTACTTTATTTGAATAAGAACATATTAAGTCTTTTTAGTGTAACTATCTAAATTGGTGATAAGGTATGGTTTTTTAAAAATTTCATTCCAACATATTAAAGGCTTTACAAAAATTATCGTAAAATTGTCAAATATTAATGAAATGTAATATGGTTTTTTTTTTGGTTTACCAATAATTGTGTAGCCTTATTATATGTATTACAAATATTTAAATAAGTGGAAGTCGGAGCCATGTTTAATATTCAGAAATTTATTTTAAAGTGTGAAAAATTATTTTATGTAAGTGACAATATTTACAAAAGTAGGAAAAACAAATATTAATATAAAAACGAAACGAAAATATCAAGTAGTATTGTTTTAACAAGTAAATTATTTTAATACTCCTCCTCATTTGCGCTTCACGCCGGATGCATCTCGTAAATAATCCAGTTTCGAAGCTGCCAAAGGCTTCGTCATCATATCTGCTATCATCTCTTCTGTTGAGCAATATTGACACTTGTCTTTTTACAAAATGAAACTTTGTGTCGATATGTTTAGATCTATTACTTATTTTTTCTTGTTTTATTAGGCTAAGACAGCTTTGATTATCAGCTTTGTTGGAGTGGTCTGACAACACCTGAAATCTGAAAGAATGTTACTAATCCAAACAGATTCCTTTGCGGCCTCTGACAGAGAAATGAACTCTGCCTCAGTTGTAGACAGAGAAACACATGTCTGTTTTGGTGCCCGGACATAATTCGAATTGGGGGTTATGTCCGCCGAGATCCGCATACATAATCCGAAAAAAAATTCGGTCATAATACCCAATCGATTTTGTTGCTTAAGTCGGCGTTACTATGCGGACATAAACCTCTAAAAAATATGTTATCATGCGCGATTTTTTAGAAATTCATATTTGGCCTGCGGCGCTTCAGTTTCACCCAAATTCTAAAAATATAAAAAAAAAATTATATCCTTGTTTTATTCATTAATAAGAAGAACGAATTTTTGGAAATAAATAAATTCACATAAAATCAAAAAATACCAAAATAAAATTTTATATTTGTTTTGTACATTAATGAGAAGAACATATTATTTACAAAAAGTTTTAGTTACACATTTACGAAAAAATGTATTTAAAAAATATCAATAATAAACAAATTTAACAAAATAAATAAATTATATTTAAAAAATTAAAATTCAAAAATATAAAATCGGACATAACCGCCAATGGGGGTTATGGCCGAATTCATAGTTGGACATAAACCCCAAATTCGAAATTCGACAAATTGGGGATTATGTCCGAAACACCGACGGACATAACCCCCAAATTCGAATTGGGGGTTATGTCCGTTGGGGGTTATGTCACGGCACCTCTGTTTTCTACATGACCAGCTTACAGCGCCTCCGTTTATCATGAATATGTAGCCGGAATTTGACTTCCTATCTACCCGACTTTCTGCCCAATTTGTGTCTGCCTATCCAACGAGTACATTCTTCTGAGTATGCTTTTGATTAAGCTGAAGATACATGTCAGAAGTCCCCTTCAAATACTTCAGTACCCATTTCAGCTCGTTCCAAACCTCTTGATTTGGCGCACTCGTTTTTCTTGCTAATATCGAAACACTCGCTTGAATGTCGGGCCGAGTGTTAACAGCAATATAATGTAGGAAACCAAGCATACTTTGATATTCGTCATTTCAGCACAATAAATCGATAGCGATTTTCCATACGAAGGATCAAGTGGATATTTTGATGTTTTCGCGTCCAAACTTTACACCTGTTTTATCGATAAATTGCTTTTGCCGCAGCATGAATGTCTGGTTCTCTGCTCGACAAACTTCTACTCCTAACTAGTGACTAATTGGACCATGATTGTTAATTGTAAATTTAGCATTTAAAAGTTCCTCCACAAAGTTTATAATTTTCTTATTATACGCTGCAATAACCAAATCATCAACACATACCAATATATATACCTCTTTCCCATTGATGACTTGGCTGTATAAACATGGATCAGCTTTGCTTTGTCTGAAACCACCATCGATTAGTACGCTGTTTAATGCCTTCTTCCAAACGTGTGCCGCTTGCTTTAAACCATAAATGCCCTTCTTCAATTTGTACACATAATTGCCATCACCTTCAGCAAATCCAGGAGGTTGTTTCATGAAAATTGTCTCTTAAATCTCCATTCAGAAATGCATTTTTCACGTCCAGATGTTCTACCAGCATTTTTCGTTCCACAGCAACAGATAACATAATACCACTTAACTTCAATCTCGTCTACGTCTTCGGAAATGCTGCAGAATGAATCATCGGAATTACCACCTTCATTCTCAACTGAAACTATAACTAGATCATCTCGCTTTGGACATACATCAATTTTAAAATCATTTGATATTAAATCTTTGTCATGACTCTTATTTATCAAAACAAATTTAAAATTTCTACCGATTTTTAATTTATGTGACGTTAGATCTACAAAACGTAATCCTTCCTACTGCTCATCGTACCCAACAAATGTCATTAACTCCGATCTATCGTCCAATTTCCTACGATTTTCTTTGGGAATTAGAATATAGGCTTTGGATTTAAACAAATGCAAATTACCAATGTCTAGTTTGTTCCCTTCCCATCGTTCATATGGAGTGCATGGTATTGAATTGGTTACTAATCGATTTTGCATGTAATTTACAGTGACGACTGCTTCACCCCAGTACGTAAAAGTCAACTTTCCTTCAGCCAGCATGCAAGGCGCCATTTCTACGAGAGATCGATTTTTTCTCCCCGCAACGCCGTTTTGTTGTGGGCAAAAGGGTACTGTGAATTGTAATCTAATTCCGTGTCTATGAAGGTAATCCATCAACCTTTGCGATTTATACTCGCACCCATTATCAGAACGAATAACTTTTGGAACCCTTCCAAATTTATTTTTAACCATTTCTACGTACTCTTGTAGCTTCTCAAACAGTTCGTCCTTATGTCGTAGACAATTTTGTATAGACTATAATCATCGATGTAAGTCACGAAATATCTTTTACTACCGGAAGTGACAGTTTGCATAGAGCCAGAAATGTCAGTATGAATAAGTTCTAAAACTTCCCCAGTTTTGGTTTCGGATACCGTTTTGAATGGCTTCTTCGTCAATTTGCATTGAGTACAAATATTGCAACATTGGCGGACCCCACAATCAATAATTTCAAAATCTCTTACCAGCATTCCAAACTCCATAGCCTTCACTGCCCCTGTGGCCAAACATTTTATGCCAGTAGTGTTGACATTTCGATGAAGTGCACGTGGCCATCAGTGCAGACTGTTTCTCCTTGATTCTCAGCTGGTACAGGCCTGCAACCCCGATCTGTTGATTGTCCTTCGTTAAGATTCTGCAATGTGCTCCACTAAATAGTGTAATGAAACCCTTCGTCGCCATCAACTTGACAGACAGCAAGCTTCCCTGGAACGATGGTATATACAGCACGTTTTCAACTCGCACCTCAGCTTCACATCCATTTTGATTAAGCAATTTCAAAATACATACTCCTTTTCCAGATGACTGTATGTTCTGTCCATTTGCAATTGTCACACTATCTTTACATGACGTATCCAAATTGGCAAAATCATCCTCGTTGCTGCATTTGTGGAATCCAGAATCCAGAATCGTTCATCACGAAACAGAAATTGTTAGCACTCTCCTCAACTTTGTTCACCTTTTGCTGATCATTTTTGTTGTTATTTTAAGCTTCCAACAATTCTTTCGCATGTGACCCGCGCGCTTGCAGTGGTGGCATACGATATTTTTCTTAGCGTTGTGTATCTTCGGATTTGTAACTTTTAAAACGGATTCTTCTTCGGCAACTCGATTTTTCTGTATCTCATATTCCTCCAGCTGCTTATTCTCCACCAAGCTCATGGTTAACTCCTTTTCATCGCGTACTTCCAGTGCAGTAATGAGTGTATCGTACAAATTCGGGAGACTACTTAATAGCATCGAAATTATCCATGAATCACTCATTTTTTCACCCAACGATTGCAGTCGCGAAAACAGCAATTTCATTTGTGTGATATGCTTGTCTATATCACCACCAATTTGCAATTTTAAACCACAAATCGTACGCATCAATTTTACTTTGTTGCTCAGCGTAGATTTTTCATGATATGTCTTCATCGTATTCTATGCATCTTGTGCATTATCTCACATTTATTCGGAACGTTTCGTTGTCCTCAATCGCTAGTCCAATTATAATTGGTGCATCTGTATCTTTTTGTAGCCATGCAGCATTCGGCGCTTCACGAATGGGTTTAACAATAACTTCCCAAACCTTCTCCTTCTTTAAGATCAACTGCATTCGGTATTTCCACAGTTCATAATTATCGCGATTCAGTTTGGTGATCATCATCTTCATATCAGCCATTTTTCAATAAATTCTTCTCAGCAGGTCCACAGCGACCAGCAAACCGGAAACATCAACAAAAACAGCCAACAGACAGGAAAAACAGCAAACTCCAAACTCCAAAATGACACCGACGTTAAAACCAACAAACTAAAAAAATTGATAAAAATTGCTCCAAATTTCAATAGACTTTTATTGCAATATGTAATGGCCCATAACCTATTACAAATATTTTAATAAGTGGAAGTCGGAGCCAATCAAGTTTAATATTCAGAAATTTATTTTAAAGTGTGAACAATTATTTTATGTAAGTGACAATATTTACAAAAGTAGGAAAAACAATTATTAATATAAAAATGAAACGAAAATGCAAAGTAGTATTATTTAACAAGTAAATTATTTTAATAATATGAAGCGTAATATTTAATTGAAATTGGCTAATTTTATGTACAAAAAATACGTCCAATAAAAAAAAACCTTATTTTCATTGGTCTGTATTTTTTTAGATTCACGAGGATTCAACATCAAACTATTTTTGTCAATATATATGATATCTGGTGAATCCAACGATATCAATCATTGCTTGCGCATATTTCGTGTAAAAATAGAGACTTTTTATTTGAAAATATATACCATTTTTCAAAAATAACTTTTTTATGCTGTTCATACGTGTATATGTGAAATTTTTACCACAGATTCGTAGGGTCTGAAAAGGATGATAGGGTATACTTTAATTCACAATTCCATCAATAGGGGGCGTAAATGACGAATTTGTATATCTCTGCAACCACCGAGCCAACCTGGTCAAAATTTAAGACAGTAACTCTATGTAGTTCTGACTTTCAAACCCTAGATGTCGCTAATTTTTACAATTTTGCAACTACAAATTAATATTATCTAATATATAATAATTATATAATATTATATTATTAATTTATCTAAACTGTAAATTTATAATAAATTTTACCGTATCTGGATGAAATTGTATATAGAGACGATCTATAGGAAACGGTTAACGTAGAATAAAAATTAGTTCCTAATTTCACCAACAGAAGGTGCTAGTTTTTAGCACTCAGTAACAAATATTACAAAATAACAGTGTGTTGAATTCGTTTTAATTTCAATTATAAGTAATAAAAAACTTAAAAAATAAAATTTATCGTTTTGAAAAATATATGAAAAATAAATTATATATTAAAATATGAAAATTAAATGAAAATATAAAAAAATTAAGGAAAAAAACTAATTTCTTTTATTTTCATTAAAATAAGGTAAAAAATCATTAAAATATTCAGTTTTGTTTGGCTCTTATTTAAATAAATAACTTTTTGGGCTTAAAAAGGGCCTAGAATAAAAGATCTCAAAAAAAGGGATCTGCAATTCCAGAAAACAAGATATAATTAATTTTTCTTTTAATGGTATATTTTTTTGAAAATTAAATTATCCATTCTACGTCCAATCTTTGTTTCCATGGTATCGTTGGAGATGTTTTGACGCCTACTAAATATTCACGTAACTAATTAAATATCTACAACCACTTGTGAGTTCTATAAGTTAATAAGTTTATATCGAGTCTACAGCGAAAATATTTAAAAAAATTTAATGCAGATCATATGAATTTTTAGTGTTCTGTTATACTCGGTATGTAATGAAAAATGTTCCCAAACAATTTTTACCTTAGGCAAGTCAAACGCGATTTTTGTTATATATTTTTATATTAGTAGGCATTTGTTGCCAATATCTGTTAAGATATTTCCTCATTTTAAGAATAATTTTAAAAATTTAGTTTTGCGAATTTAAAACACAATAAATAAAATTGTCACAAAATTTTGATTTTGAAAATCCGTAGAATAACCGTAACATTTTTTAATTATCTTTTAATATTTTTGACACTAATATTACACTTTTATAATTGATTTATAAATGTATGAAGAAGAATATTATATTAAATTAAACATAATTCCTAATGTGATCAAACATCTATAAACTCCAAAAACGCTACTCGTGTGACCTTTAAATCGCGTTCCGAAAATCTGAAAAAATTACAGAAAAAGCTTCTGCACAAATTTACGATTCTAGATTCTCTATTAAATTCTACTGTTAGTATCATAATTTCAGAATTCTAGAATAATTTTTCATTGTTTTAGAGCAACAGCAAGTTCATGCGCGTGTTTTTTTGTCGTTTTTTCCTAATGTGCGTCGCCTCATTGTCGCCGCTGAGCTCCAACACATTTATGACATGTATCGCCAGCGGATAGAGTTGAAGCATAATGCAGCCTTCGGCCGCTGTGTCTCATACAGAACTCACATGACGTGCACCACGAATTCAGAAAGAGACAGTCGCGCAGTGGACAAATAAATTTAACTATTTAATATTTTGTATTTTTACATTTTTGTTAAACCCGTCAGAAATGAAATCAATTAATTTTAGGCTTTAACATAAAAATACGCGGATAGAGTTGAAGCATAATGCAGCCTTCGGCCGCTGTGTCTCATACAGAACTCACATGACGAATTCAGAAAGAGACAGTCGCGCAGTGGACAAATAAATTTAACTATTTAATATTTTGTAATTTTTATATTTTTGTTAAACCCGTCAGAAATGAAATCAATTAATTTTAGGCTTTAACATAAAAATACGTGTTTTATTTGCAATATGCACAGTAGATTCTTGTTAATTCGTGAAGTTCAGATCTTTGGCCAGAACTCACTACTGTATAAGTAGGTAGTTGGCGGCCGTCTCAAGCTTCTGGGACTTAAAGCATAAACAGCAATGGATTTTGATGCATTTGTAATTATGTCACATGATCATGAATTACAGCAAAAAATAATTAATTCAAAACAAAAGATTTTTCACATAAACAATCACTTTTCGATACAACCATGCATTCGTAGAAAAAGTGTCAAAAATCGGTCAAAAAATACGTTCCGCACGGAACCTGTGATGCCATATTTCCGAACACCGAATTCGATTCAGATCGTATGATAGATAAATCCAAATGAAAATGTCCGCTACGACGGCGCTCATGATTTACCTTAATAAAACTAGAGTTAATTTTGCAACAAATTATTAAACATTTAATTTTTTAAAGGAAATTGTTCAATTTGTCTTAAATAATTTGGGTAGGCATCGATTTCATTTGGATCGATGCAGACACTGCTGAAATAGATTCGTCGGATTGCCGGCCACCGTGCACACTGCACACAAAATAGACGATCAGTGTGGGCTGATTGCTGGTAGTTTCCACCACGGCCACCTCGTGCAACACCAGCACATGCGGACGAGTATTGCCAGCGGATGGAGTGCAGCGGAATGTTGTGTCGCATCCAGCTACATATCGGCAAGCCAGACGCACATAACGTGTGCCACGAAAACGTCAAGAGACAGTCGAACAGTGAACTCTTCGTCACGCCAGTAGTCCAAGGTATTGATCACTTCATTGCGCAATTCCCGCTGTATGCGGGAATTGCTCAAGAGCATATTTTTTAAATTTTATTTTCAAGAATATTTTTTTAGTCTTCAGAAATTTGTTGGTCAAAACAATTTCCGTGGCCTTGTTTACGTGTGTGTAAAGGATTTTAAGTTTTTTCAAATTTAGTTTTTGCCATTCACAATTTTTCGACAATTTTAGAAATCTAAAACGAGATTGAATTTTCAGAATCAGCAACAAAAATACATCTATTAAATGTTGCAAGTTTTACTAGACCAAAATAAGTGTAGGGCAGTATAATTGGCTACTGAGCATGTATTTCATAAAAAAAAACAAAAAAAAAAAAAATTGAAATATAAAAAAAAAAAAAAAAATTTATACAAAATTTTCAACATTCCATAACATTTTTATACATAACTTCTGAACCCGTGATTTTACCACTCTATATCAAATCCTAAATAACAGATAAAAAGTCTACCTTCAATTTAAAAAATGAGTAACCTATTTATACTTTTTGAGATATGTCCTTTTGAAATAAAATAATAATAATAGTTTGGCGCTACAGTCATATAAGAACTTAGGCCGAGCTCTCTCACCACTTTGAGCTGTGCGTGTTATATTTGTACTCAAAGTGGTGGGACCTACAGTTATATCCGACTCCGAACGGCGGGGTGAGAGCTTTTCATAGGCAATGTTTTACTCTCGTGGTGTTGCCAATCACTAGGTTGATTTGATATGGAAAAAAACGCCCTAAATTATAAAATACACTGTGTTAAACGATAAACCCAATTTTTTCTCGGGTTTTAATTTTCATAACCCACCAGTTTTAGCGGGAAACCCACTAAGTTGTCATCGCTGATTGTGTCTCCTTCGCACTAATGTGTTTTAACGCGCTGATCTTCCATCAAGGGCGTATCCAGAAGTATGACTTGGGGGGGGGCTATTGATTTTTTTGCGCCTTTTTTCCAAATTTTTATAAAATGCGCCCCAAAAATTTATTTTGCGCCCTTTTTGTATATTTTCTCATCAAATACAGTGAATAATGAATTATACACAACTATACTTCTTTAAAACTACTTTTTTCATTAAACCTAATATTTCGTTGGGAAGTAATATCGAGGAAATATAAATACAAAAGTGTATAATAGACTCTTGAGTAAATTTCTTTTTATTTGGGTACCCACACTTGTATCTATATATTATTCCTATATAAAATTAACTCAGTTGTTAAAACTAAAAAGGGTTCTGAGGTCACTGGGGTTATCGGACCATGAACATAATTATATATTCAACCCAATCGAGGTTCCCGATGAACGGAATCTCATCGGATTGTTCTCCTTTCGACGAAAAATAAAATCTAATTAAGTTTTCCGAGGAACGGGAAACATTTATAAAACAACGCAACATTGTTTTCCTTTCAATTTCGATTTTAAATGCCAAATTTCGAAGTAAAAATTAAATTTGTCCTAAATTTTATTGATTAAACGTACTCTATTTGACACTTTAAAATGATTGCAAATGTAAAACGAATGTAATTTTATTTTTTAATTAATTTATTATATGCTAACGACAGTAGGTAATTAAGCAAGTTTCCAACATCCAAGCAGTCGAAATAAGTTATTTTTTAACTCTTTGTACATTTATTTGTACATTTATATTTGCAATCAATTACTGAAAATGTAAAATTTCATGTTTTCACATAAAAAAAAAATGTGAGCCAATTAATGTTCACATGACGGGAATTTCGATTGATTTGTTTCCGATGAAAATTTTCGAATATACGTCGTATAACTGTGAGTTGCTCGATTTATTTTTTGTCAATTCCGTCGGAAATGTCTTCGGGCGCGTTTCTCGCGTACCCCATGTTCATATAGGAAGGTGTATAAGATTTCTTTTTGTCTAGGGTAGTACAAGTCCGACCACGCCCTAATTTAGTCTAGGACCCAAACAGTGGGGATAGTTT
This sequence comes from Dryomyza anilis, assembly GCA_951804985.1. NCBI lineage: Eukaryota > Metazoa > Arthropoda > Insecta > Diptera > Dryomyzidae > Dryomyza > Dryomyza anilis. Next base: position 39,781,504 of record OX638132.1, on the reverse strand, counting down.
GAAGAAAAAAATATTTCACTTCCTCCGGTTATGTAAAGTTCAGCCAATTTGTTTGTTTGTTTGGAGATTTTGAGATTTTTTGGTAGGAGTAACGACTTGTTTCCATGTATATAAAAAAATTATAATTAATTTGGATTTTTATAAATATGTATCTAAAATAAAAATTATATTTGACTTTTGAATTATTTATTTGACTTTTTAAAATATTTATCAAAAATAATCATTTTTGATTTTGATAAATTTTAATCAAATTTTTGTTTATATTTCTCAGATTTAATTATTAAAAAATATTTTAAAATGTAACTGTCATTTAATAAAAATAAGACCATAACTTTAAAATGTTCACCAAATGTTATCTAATGGTACACTTTGTTTTATAGTGCCATCATTTCATATAATGACTTTTACATTTGAATTTTTTTTTTGTTCTCTTATTTTAGGAAGGTATACATATCTCAGTACCCTTTGGAAACAAAATTTAATTTGTGCATCATATTAAAGGTGATCAATACCGACATCTCGATTAAAAACTACTTCAGATATACACAATGTATTTTTAATGATTATTTTCACTTTTCATGTCAGCATATTTCTAAAATCATAAATCCAAAATATTTTAATTAGATTTTTTTTTTAGGTTCAACATTTGTACCAAGTTTGACGATTCACATATTTTTTTGTTGTTGAAAAGGGAAACAAGGATTTCTGGTTAAAATTATTTTTCTTCATGCAAAAACTTTTTTTTTTGCTTTTTGGTTTTTAACTTCTTCAATTATAATTTGAAACAATCATAACCTTATAGCGCAGTGCCGATTAGACATACTTAAAAACTATATTTTTTGAATATTTGATTTTTAATTATTAAAAATACACCAACACATCTATAACTATGAATTGTCGAACTTTTATCAAATTTTCAAAAATGCTATTTGGACTTATATTTTTACAACGAAGATGTACAAAAAAATATGTATATTTTCTAAAAACTATGGAGCATTAGTATAGACCATTTGGCATCACGGGCCGCATTGGCAATTCAAAAGATGAGGCGGGCTCATAAGAAAGAAATATATTGTTTTTTACATTTGGTAAAAAAATACAATATTAAGATTATTTTTCATTGATCTTCGTTAAAAGCGCCGCAGGTGAAATTTTTTTGCAAAAAATTGTGCAATTTTATATGTTTGAAATATATCGAAAAAAACGTCCTAACTTCTTTGATCCTGCCAAAAATTTTGTCTGAGGTATTTTTTATAAAACAGACACCTGACAATCATCCAAAATGGTTGCAACTTTTTATGTCGGCAAAATCGTACGATATCGAATCGATAATAAAAACGATTCTGGATTAATATTGTATCAAATAGTTCAAATTTATCGATATTTATTGGAAAAACATTGCCATATCGATGTGGAAGAATGTTAAATATTCTAAAATAAAATTTTACTCCACGAAAAATAAGAAATTTTAAAAATTAGCAACAAGATTGGATTTTGTTATCCAGGTTAGTTCATGAAAACTTAGAGGCATAAATCACATGGCAGACTAGTTACCAAATTTTTTAGATTTTCGGTACAACGAATACTTAAACATATTGAAAAAGTTTGTTTTTGAAAATACCGTATATAAATTTGATATTTGAATAAATTTGAAAAGGTTTCCTTTATATGAACAATTAATTTAAATTGCAAGGACAATGACCATTGACTGGATGTTGGGATATAAGAGTTATGACGAAGTTTGTTTTATTATACTTAATACGAGGTTTGCAGCATTATACGGTCAAGTGTTTTTTTTTCTACAACCACAATAAGTGATTACTGATTAATTGTTTGAAACTTTGGACCACTGCATCTCTGGAGAAGGTGAGTCTTGGACTCTGGTAGATTTGGTGTGAATGTCCCTAATACAAAAAGTTTTACTTACTAAAAAAAATGTTAAAATGATTCAAATTCCAGTTTGTGCAAAGCAAGACTCTTGGCTATAAACTTGTCGATATTTTTTTGATAAAAGTCCATATTTTTGTTTCTTGGTTAATACTGGAGCTGATTCCGAATAAGTTTTTGTTAAATAGGGTCTAGTTTTTAAGATTTTTAAGTTTTAAGTTCTTTTATCTTTAATAGTCGAAACAAAAACAATAATGTAATTTTCTTTTCGGTGTTAAACGTACAAAACTATGCGCTACCATATTTTTTTTTTTAATTTTGCCGGCGAAATATAGCCAAGGGAAATTGAAAACTTTACAATAAGTTTAAAATTGTATGCATTAAAAACAATATTACTTGATGAAAAAAAGGTAAACATTATTGTTATGGCATTTGTGCAACGCCATGTATAATGACAATTCGGAAAATAAATATACATTCTCTATTAAAAACTTATCAAATTCTCATTATTAAATTTTGGAAGATAATGTACCTACAAAAATATTGATTTTTTTTTTAAATTTTTAACCAAGATTAGTAATTTAATTTCTTATATGGCATGTTAAATTGAATACATGCCCTGCACAAAAATACACAACAATAAATAATAATCATTTTAACTCCTGAAAATAAGATAAATTTATAATTTTTTAATTCTTGAAAATATATATATATTTTTTTTAATTTTTTAAAAAGTCTTCGCGGGCCGCTTGTTTGACATGCCTGGTATACCTAATTTAAGGTCAAATTTAAATTTAAAACATTTATTATATTTATATTTGACAATTTATTCTATAAAAAATTGTCAAAAAAGTTGAATTTATTATTAAAGTTGACTTAAAATTGGTTATGCGCATATAAAATTTATGTAATTTTTCAGAAATATTTAGGGCATATTTCCTGCCAACACACAGATAAATAGAATATTTTGAGAAGTGTATAGCCACAACATTGTTTTCGAATTTTAATGACAGATACACGGCATATTTTGGGATCGGGCAGAAAACAGACAGCTTGTGATACCAACTCCGCCTTTGTCTATTTAAAATATGTCGAAAAAATGTTTCTAAACTTCCTCGACCCTGCCAAAATATTGTCTTAGGACATTTTGATATAGAACTCAATATATTTAAAACTCGAATGGTGCTGTATTCTTCAGAATCTTTGTCAAAATACAATGGCGCATATTCATAGACAATTTAATGTCAACATTAAAATAAAAGTCACCCGCTATTTTGGACAATTTTTACAAAGATTAAAATTTCAAAAAGTTTATTTTAAAAGTCGCAAAAGATTACAGAATATTAGTAATCTGAAGATAGTTAGTAATTTGTACACAAAGGCGCAATGTAGAGAGAAAAGCTCCAAAAGGCGTAAACTATTCAAATAACAATCAAAATTAAAACAGCGCATAACTTACAGAATTTTATCGTCTTTACAAGCGCAAAATTATCAAAACAAACTCAAAATGGAAAAGACGCATATTTACAAAAGGCGCAAGATCTCTGTAAATTAAGCTAATTTTTCAATTTTTTGTCTTTTTTTTGCAAATTTGGAGCATTTTTCTATATTTTTTCATTTGTATTTTAGGCGCCTCTTTTATTTTGTGTTTTTTTTTTATATTTAGCGCCTTTCTCTAAATTTTCAAAAAGGTCCAAAAATTCTGAATATTAGCATTATAAATACGCATTTTCATTTTGTATTATTTTGAAAATTTTGCGCTCTTGTAGAAAGGCACAACATTTCTGTTAACTAGGCGCCTTTTCCATTTTGTGATGTTTTGAAAATTTTGTGACTTTCTCTATATTTTGCGTCCTTCTGTAGAGGCGCAAACATTTTGTAAATAAGGCACATTTGCAATTTTTGCTTTTTTGAAAATTCGCCCCATCGCATTTTGCGCAGTTTGCGGTTTTTTGAAAATAATAACTTATTTTTATTTTTTCTAAAATCAACAATATTTATTCACTTTTGTGGAATTCAAATTCTCTTTTATTCATATTGATGAAAGTTTTCTAGAACATAATCTTCTCATTTGTTTATAAAAGGTTTTTTAATATTTCATTTTACCAAAATTTCCAATTGTTTTAAAAAAATCAATTTAGGCAATGTTCTAATTCCATAACCCCTAATTTTCCAAAAAAGAAATGCAAAATGCAATAGGGGACCTACATACAACCTATTTATACTTTTATAACTTTTAACGGATACTGTGTATATTTTAAAAATTAGAACGATGTAAAAAATTAGTAATTTTGATCGTGAGTTTGACTATGCTCTGTAAAACCACAAATCATTTTCATATTTATCACTGATCCGAAATGACAAAAAAACAAAAAAACTTAGTGTAAAATAGTCTTTTTTTTCTCCCAAAAAAAAGTTTTTTATTCCGAAAATAAAAGGTTTTTCAAAAAAATATCTGGCATCACTGCTTCCATCTCTTTCTTGCAGACTACCTCAGTGCACTGAATGATCTTCCGGCTCTGTTTAACACATGGTACGCTAATTGGCTTGCGTCTCATTTATTGCTTGCAAAATGGGACAAATTACATCGTTGCATTTAGGCGCCATTTTGGGCATTTAGTTGTCCAATCCTATTTCGTGGCTCGCTAATTGCTCGCTATTTTCTGAAATGACCGATTTGATGCCCATTTCTATATTACTACTAGGGCTTCCAATCTCGGGATCCCGGGATACCGGAGAATATTTGTAGCGAAAATCCCGAAATGAAATCCCGGGATTGTCAATCAAAAAAACGTGTAGAAAATATTAAAACTATTAAATTTTAAATTTGCAGTCGTTAGCATATTTTAATTATTTATCAATAGAATTAATGACAAATGTTTGATTTCATGTAAGGATACCGCTGCTAGTATTTTTCACAAAACTATATGTTTAATAGTGCGGATCGAAATCAAACTTATATTTTTTTAATATCAAAATGTAATACGGCCTAAAAGTTACATAAAAATTTGATCGAAAAAATGTTAAAAACAAATTCGTATTTTTGTTTTTTTTTTTTATCATGTAAATAAAATTGTTTTGAATCGAAATAGGCTCAAAAGAGTTTGAATATATTAATATCCTTGAATATATTAATATCCTCCTGAATAATATTCCGGTTTTATCAAATAAAATTACGATTTTTTTGGTGTTTTAAGGGAGGACATTAATAGATTTAAACTCTAATTTTTGGAACCTATTCTGATATAACATACATTTTTATTACCCTAAACATAAAATTATTTTTGGCAGACTTTACGTCACAGAAATGGATCGTTAAGATATTTGGATTCAGAACTATAAAGAATGTATAAACACAATTATATTTGTGACAGGTTTAACTCGAGAAAATGTAAAATTTTTGTTATTTTTAAACTTCAAAGACGATGCGCGAACATAAGACAATAATAGATTCAATCACTAATTTTTTAAGCCTACTTCGGTCCAAAACAGCTTTATTTAGATGATAAAATATTGATTTAAAGTGTTTTTAACTTCATCTGCAATACTCAAGCACAGGAAATTATTTTCCGACTCAAATTTTCTTGTGATAAACTCTAGCAGCACTATGTAAATTAATTATTTACTTAATTAATATTTACTTATTTAGTACCTGTAATACAAATTTCAATCATTCGGGACATAATCCGGGATATATCCCGGGATCCCGGGATTATTTTTCTAATCCCGAAAGTCCCGGGATTTCCAAAATGCTTCGGTATTGGAACCCCTAATTACTACCCAGTTGTTATTTCAAAATACTCACTTTTAAAGGTTGTTACAAATAATGGCGGACCGACTAAAAAGTCAATTTTTCTAATATAATTTCACGCATAATTGACAACAATTTCAAATATGGTTAAAAAAAAAGAAATAAGCAAAAATATTGGAATCCTCTTTTTCTATGAAAATTGCAATCGATAAGTCGGCGTTATATTTCATTTCGAGTAATATATTATAAATTTTTACAGAATTAACATCTCCTAAGAACTAATTTTATATATTATAATTAATAAGATCTCATGTTCAGATAGTCTTTATATATTTCTCTTAATAAAGTATTTACAAAAATTGAGAAAATCTATTGTTTCTCTTTTCAAAAAAGTTGAAAGTAACTTTTTTTGGCTCTTTTACATATCAAAAGTATTTAGATATAATTACATATAAATGGTATTTTATGCATATCTGGTGACATTGTCTCGAAGGATTTAATAGATTTATTTAAAGTGTAGACCAAATTTCTCAAAAAAAGAATGATTGGTTGATTGTTTCAAAAATATTATAATTTAGTATTTTATGTATATATTTAAAATACTACATACAAAAATAATGTTTTGTATCTTTCAGAGAATGCTGAAAATGACTCGACGCCTTATAACCAGAACAGACGATCCTGAAGTAGGTGCATTTCTGTCCGGTGAAAATAGTTCAGATGAATCCGAATTTGAATGTGAACCTAAAATTTTGTTGGAGGAAAATCTTTTAGAAGGTTTAAGTAATTGGCTAGATAGATTATTTGAAGGAAGCACACATAGATATTATATTAACTATTGGCCAGATTTCTCTACTAAATAAATAAATTAGTATAAATTTAACACAATTTATTTTATAAGCTGAGAATAATAAATAATAAAATCAGAACTAAAATATATTCAAAACTAATATATTTGTTTTCGTTAAAAAATAATCTATTTAAAATAATGAATTAATCTATAAGTGTTGCGATTGATTTAAAAATAGTATATATTTAGTAAAATAAATTGTTTATAATCTAAAATAATGAATAAATCTATAAGTGCTGCGATTGATTAAAAATAGTATATATTAAGTAAAATATTTAGTTTATAATCTAATTGCCTAAGCCTAACTTGTATCTGATTATGTATACCATAAATTAGGCTTTCACAACTCGCACGCTATCGACATTGCGTGCACTTTGAGTGCTACGCGTGTATTATATGGACAAACGTGCTCGTTCTCTCAGAGAGTCATTGCGTCATTCAGAATACATAATATAATGTACATCATTTAAAATTGTAGCAGACATATTTTTTTGAGCATGGTGGTTTATTTAGATGTCTGGAATATATAGCCTTGGCCAAAAGTTTGAAGCACCTTAACATAGTGCGCATATCTCCACGGGTTTTTTTTGGAAACCCCCCAATTGCTCCACTATGCATTACTTAGGACCTAATCAACATCTTATTGGGAGTTTATAACCCGATATTTGAAAATTACTCGATAAATATACGAATAAAAGTTTTTTTTTAAATTTAGTATTCTTATTGTATTGTTAAATCTAATGATAGGGTTCGATTTGTGTCACTGTTTTTTAATCTTAATATTGTATGTGAATGATAAATTACGGATATGGGTATAAAAAATGGAACTATCAATGCAACAGCGTGTAAAAATACAGATTTTACATGAAGATGGAAAAAGTCAGAAGGAAATTGCAAGAATGGTTAACTGTTTTCCGATTTGATGTTCAATGTACTAACAATCGTTTTAAGAAGACTAATACGGATAATTTCAGAAAGACAGATTGCCCGAAAAGGCATTACAATATATCGTGCAGACATAAATTTGATTCGAGATGTGTTGAAAAATAGGTGGTACAATTAATAACACTATGTTCGCTTCGTAAAAAGTGCTTACATTTCACGGGTCCTCAACAGTTTATTATTTTTGATATTTTTTCGTAAGGTTTTTTTAAATTCTGATGCGCAGCACTTTAGTTGTGATTTGATTTGAATTAGTACATCTCTTGAGCAAACGTTGTGAAGATAAATATTGGTAATACAGCAGTTGTTATAAGTGATTGTTATTAAGTTGTTATTTAAATAAAGTTAATTAATACTAGTTGAAATAACACTAGTTAGTGATTTTCATTTTGTACAGAGATACAAACTTGTAGCACAATTTTTCGTAGCAATATGTAAAGAAAAGAATACCACCCAGACTGCGTGGTACCTACTGTGAAACAGGAAGGAGGCAGTTTAATGATGTGGGGTTATATTGCGGCTGGTGGTGTGGGTGAAATATCACTTTGCAAAGGTCGGATTAACAATGAAAACTAAAAAAATGTCCTTGGAGATGCACTACCGTCATCGTTTTCAGCGATACCAACTTACAAGGCGTAAAATTTCAACAGAACAACGTTCTTTGCCGCTAATCTAGAACAACGATGCAATGTATGCAAACTAAAAATGTCGATTTCTTGGAATGGTCAGAACAGTCACCAGACTTAAATCCAATAAAATATTTATGGTTAGACACAAGCAAGTATAATCGACTATAATGCGCGCATTGCCTCATAAGGTAACTTACGGGAATTCATTTTTTTCTTTGGTTTTCATATTATTATAGATAAGTTAGCTTTTTTATGTAAATAACTTTTACCATGTCCATTCTGTGTCCTTCAAAAGAGAAGTGTTATTCAGAAAAAAATCAAAAATTTAAAACAACGAATTAAATGTTGTACAAAAAGACCCTGTATTATTTGTTACTGAATTTAAAGTGATTTTAATCGAAAAATTAAAGTTTTAAAACTTTATTTAAATAGTTCCTATAATAAATTTATTTTTAATTAAACTGAAACCCAGTTTATACCATGTAAGAAGAACATCCATATCTTCATATATTATTATAAAATATATATATTATTATAAAATAAACTTTTTTTTTGTGGAATGCAACTTTTATAAGTCACGTCAAGTAATGATAATATTTTTAGTGAATTACTGGATACTTTGTGAAAACAATGGTAATAAACTTTGCTGCATCTAAATAATAGAATAATAGTTTGACACTACAGTCCTATAAGAACTTAGGCCGAGCTCTCTCACCATTTTGAGCTGTGCGTGTTATATTTGTACTCAAAGTGGTGGGACCTACAGTTTATTGTCGAATCCGAACGGCGGGTGAGAGCTTTCTCGTAGGTTTGCCATTTACTGCCGCGAGGTAGCGCGGTATAGAAAAATGTTTTTATGAAAAGATGTTGTTACCCAGGCTTAAACCGGGGACCTTTCGGCTCGCAGTCCAACGCACAAACCACTGAGCTACTGCTGCATCTAACTGTTACTAATTTTCGTTTTAATGTCAAATGTATATAAAATAGAAATATAAAATTACATATGGGGCATTATTCCTTAAATGACTCGTCCGCATCGAAGATTGTCATCAAATTCTCGCCTTTTGACGAGAATATCCTACCCTGTGTTGTTTGTTACTGAATTTGAAGTGATATAAATCGAAAAAATAAAGTTTTAAAACTTTATTTACAAATTTTCTATAATAAATCTATAAAGAAATGTGGATCAATAACACAGTGCAACAAATGTCCAACTTTTTTATTCATCTTCCGATTTGATTTGAAGGTAACATGAAGTCGCTGATCTCGAATCTGAAGTCCGTTTTGAAGTTCATTTCCAAATATACAGGTTTGAGGACTTTAGAAATGTTGTTTATCATGACCAGGCGCATTTTTTTACTTTGGCACCATCGTCCCAACGCTTTTCTATAACGCCTGTTTTTTCGAATTTTAACCCTACTAATTAGAAATTTTGACATACCTCGTGAACGCTCGAGAAAACTATTATACGCTCTTCGACAAATATGTTCCCCATATTTTGCACTATTTTTATAACGTTGCACAGTGTGCCCAAACGCTCATAAATCGGGTGAAATTCAGTATTTTCGGAACCACTCAACCGATTTTATAAATTTAAAAAGTGTTGTACAGAGAGAACTTGAATTTTAAAATTGGAGTTTGTATCTTTTAAGGTAAAGTTAAGATTTTTCATGGAAAACATTAAAATAATTTACTTGTTCAAAAATACTACTTTGCATTTTCGTTTCATTTTTATATTAATATTTGTTTTTCCTACTGTTGTAAATATTGTCACTAACATAAAATATTTTTACACTTTAAAATAAATTTCTGAATATTAAACTTGATTGGCTCCGACTTCCACTTATTTAAATATTTGTAATAGAAAATTTTTTAAAACTTGTAAAAAATTTAACAGTTATCCGATTTTAAAAATTCTTTTGTTTATGAAAAGCTTACATTGAGATCTAAAGAAAATGTGCTTACATGAGAAAATATCTTGATTAGTATTAAAGATATAGACTGGAACATGATTTTTTGTAATTTTTGAAGACTATACTTTATATACATAGATTGTACATTTTATCATGAAATCAAAATATTTGTATTGGACTTTTATAAACATTTAACACATAAATCATAAACTGAAAACCGTTTTTAAATATCTCAAGTAGTTTAGTAAATATAAAATTGTAAGTCTGTTTTTTTTTATTTTCCATTTAATTTTTTTTGGAAAATTGGACTTTTACGCAAATCTACGTAAGTATTATTTTTATTCAGTAACATGTACTTTTATTATATTTTTTTGATAAATAACATTACTGAGAATCTTCTATATGATAAAACTTATCCAAAATATATTTAACCAATCTGGCAACACTGGTCAAAGTTCAAGTTTTTATTTTTTTTTTTTAATTTGACCCTCTGCAGAAAAGTTTTCAAAGTCAAAAGTAAAATTTAAAGTAAACTGTTTTAAGGACGAGTTGTTTCTACGTATTTTTCACCCTTACTTATTTTTTGTAGGCGATGTATATGTGCAGGGCAGCATTTTTTCCAAAAATAATCAGTTTTTAATGGACTTAGATTAAAACCGTTATATCTCACTTTTTAATATATATATATTCCTAAAAATGTTTTAATAAAGAATAATTACATAAAACTATTGTATATTAGGTGAAAGTTTCATGACGATAAGGTTAATACTAATTGAGATATATTCAATCAAATTTTAAGTTTTTTATTCAATTTTTTTTTTTTTTTTTTCTTATTTACAAAAAAAAAGTGTTTACAGATTGTATTTATATTCACCACATAAATAAATATATAAGAGTGTACTATATATAGTGTACTATATATATATATATATATATATATATATATATATATATATATATATATATATAGTACACTATATATAGTACACTATATATAGTACACTCTTATATATTTATTTATGTGGTGAATATAAATACAATCTGTAAACACTTTTTTTTTGTAAATAAGAAAAAAAAAAAAAAAAAATTGAATAAAAAACTTAAAATTTGATTGAATATATCTCAATTAGTATTAACCTTATCGTCATGAAACTTTCACCTAATATACAATAGTTTTATGTAATTATTCTTTATTAAAACATTTTTAGGAATATATATATATTAAAAAGTGAGATATAACGGTTTTAATCTAAGTCCATTAAAAACTGATTATTTTTGGAAAAAATGCTGCCCTGCACATATACATCGCCTACAAAAAATAAGTAAGGGTGAAAAATACGTAGAAACAACTCGTCCTTAAAACAGTTTACTTTAAATTTTACTTTTGACTTTGAAAACTTTTCTGCAGAGGGTCAAATTAAAAAAAAAAAATAAAAACTTGAACTTTGACCAGTGTTGCCAGATTGGTTAAATATATTTTGGATAAGTTTTATCATATAGAAGATTCTCAGTAATGTTATTTATCAAAAAAATATAATAAAAGTACATGTTACTGAATAAAAATAATACTTACGTAGATTTGCGTAAAAGTCCAATTTTCCAAAAAAAATTAAATGGAAAATAAAAAAAAACAGACTTACAATTTTATATTTACTAAACTACTTGAGATATTTAAAAACGGTTTTCAGTTTATGATTTATGTGTTAAATGTTTATAAAAGTCCAATACAAATATTTTGATTTCATGATAAAATGTACAATCTATGTATATAAAGTAAAGTCTTCAAAAATTACAAAAAATCATGTTCCAGTCTATATCTTTAATACTAATCAAGATATTTTCTCATGTAAGCACATTTTCTTTAGATCTCAATGTAAGCTTTTCATAAACAAAAGAATTTTAAAAATCGGATAACTGTTAAATTTTTTACAAGTTTTAAAAAATTTTCTATTACAAATATTTAAATAAGTGGAAGTCGGAGCCAATCAAGTTTAATATTCAGAAATTTATTTTAAAGTGTAAAAATATTTTATGTTAGTGACAATATTTACAACAGTAGGAAAAACAAATATTAATATAAAAATGAAACGAAAATGCAAAGTAGTATTTTTGAACAAGTAAATTATTTTAATGTTTTCCATGAAAAATCTTAACTTTACCTTAAAAGATACAAACTCCAATTTTAAAATTCAAGTTCTCTCTGTACAACACTTTTTAAATTTTTAAAATCGGTTGAGTGGTTCCGAAAATACTGAATTTCACCCGATTTATGAGCGTTTGGGCACACTGTGCAACGTTATAAAAATAGTGCAAAATATGGGGAACATATTTGTCGAAGAGCGTATAATAGTTTTCTCGAGCGTTCACGAGGTATGTCAAAATTTCTAATTAGTAGGGTTAAAATTCGAAAAAACAGGCGTTATAGAAAAGCGTTGGGACGATGGTGCCAAAGTAAAAAAATGCGCCTGGTCATGATAAACAACATTTCTAAAGTCCTCAAACCTGTATATTTGGAAATGAACTTCAAAACGGACTTCAGATTCGAGATCAGCGACTTCATGTTACCTTCAAATCAAATCGGAAGATGAATAAAAAAGTTGGACATTTGTTGCACTGTGTTATTGATCCACATTTCTTTATAGATTTATTATAGAAAATTTGTAAATAAAGTTTTAAAACTTTATTTTTTCGATTTATATCACTTCAAATTCAGTAACAAACAACACAGGGTAGGATATTCTCGTCAAAAGGCGAGAATTTGATGACAATCTTCGATGCGGACGAGTCATTTAAGGAATAATGCCCCATATGTAATTTTATATTTCTATTTTATATACATTTGACATTAAAACGAAAATTAGTAACAGTTAGATGCAGCAGTAGCTCAGTGGTTTGTGCGTTGGACTGCGAGCCGAAAGGTCCCCGGTTTAAGCCTGGGTAACAACATCTTTTCATAAAAACATTTTTCTATACCGCGCTACCTCGCGGCAGTAAATGGCAAACCTACGAGAAAGCTCTCACCCGCCGTTCGGATTCGACAATAAACTGTAGGTCCCACCACTTTGAGTACAAATATAACACGCACAGCTCAAAATGGTGAGAGAGCTCGGCCTAAGTTCTTATAGGACTGTAGTGTCAAACTATTATTCTATTATTTAGATGCAGCAAAGTTTATTACCATTGTTTTCACAAAGTATCCAGTAATTCACAAAAAATATTATCATTACTTGACGTGACTTATAAAAGTTGCATTCCACAAAAAAAAAGTTTATTTTATAATAATATATATATTTTATAATAATATATGAAGATATGGATGTTCTTCTTACATGGTATAAACTGGGTTTCAGTTTAATTAAAAATAAATTTATTATAGGAACTATTTAAATAAAGTTTTAAAACTTTAATTTTTCGATTAAAATCACTTTAAATTCAGTAACAAATAATACAGGGTCTTTTTGTACAACATTTAATTCGTTGTTTTAAATTTTTGATTTTTTTCTGAATAACACTTCTCTTTTGAAGGACACAGAATGGACATGGTAAAAGTTATTTACATAAAAAAGCTAACTTATCTATAATAATATGAAAACCAAAGAAAAAAATGAATTCCCGTAAGTTACCTTATGAGGCAATGCGCGCATTATAGTCGATTATACTTGCTTGTGTCTAACCATAAATATTTTATTGGATTTAAGTCTGGTGACTGTTCTGACCATTCCAAGAAATCGACATTTTTAGTTTGCATACATTGCATCGTTGTTCTAGATTAGCGGCAAAGAACGTTGTTCTGTTGAAATTTTACGCCTTGTAAGTTGGTATCGCTGAAAACGATGACGGTAGTGCATCTCCAAGGACATTTTTTTAGTTTTCATTGTTAATCCGACCTTTGCAAAGTGATATTTCACCCACACCACCAGCCGCAATATAACCCCACATCATTAAACTGCCTCCTTCCTGTTTCACAGTAGGTACCACGCAGTCTGGGTGGTATTCTTTTCTTTACATATTGCTACGAAAAATTGTGCTACAAGTTTGTATCTCTGTACAAAATGAAAATCACTAACTAGTGTTATTTCAACTAGTATTAATTAACTTTATTTAAATAACAACTTAATAACAATCACTTATAACAACTGCTGTATTACCAATATTTATCTTCACAACGTTTGCTCAAGAGATGTACTAATTCAAATCAAATCACAACTAAAGTGCTGCGCATCAGAATTTAAAAAAACCTTACGAAAAAATATCAAAAATAATAAACTGTTGAGGACCCGTGAAATGTAAGCACTTTTTACGAAGCGAACATAGTGTTATTAATTGTACCACCTATTTTTCAACACATCTCGAATCAAATTTATGTCTGCACGATATATTGTAATGCCTTTTCGGGCAATCTGTCTTTCTGAAATTATCCGTATTAGTCTTCTTAAAACGATTGTTAGTACATTGAACATCAAATCGGAAAACAGTTAACCATTCTTGCAATTTCCTTCTGACTTTTTCCATCTTCATGTAAAATCTGTATTTTTACACGCTGTTGCATTGATAGTTCCATTTTTTATACCCATATCCGTAATTTATTATTCACATACAATATTAAGATTAAAAAACAGTGACACAAATCGAACCCTATCATTAGATTTAACAATACAATAAGAATACTAAATTTAAAAAAAAACTTTTATATTAAATAACATTACTGAGAATCTTCTATATGATAAAACTTATCCAAAATATATTTAACCAATCTGGCAACACTGGTCAAAGTTCAAGTTTTTTTTTTTTTTTTAATTTGACCCTCTGCAGAAAATTTTTCAAAGTCAAAAGTAAAATTTAAAGTAAACTGTTTTAAGGACGAGTTATTTCTACGTATTTTTCACCCTTACTTATTTTTTGTAGGCGAAGTATATGTGCAGGGCAGCATTTTTTCCAAAAATAATCAGTTTTTAATGGACTTAGATTAAAACCCTTATATCTCACTTTTTAATATATATATTCCTAAAAATGTTTTAATAAAGCATAATTACATAAAACTATTGTATATTAGGTGAAAGTTTCATGACGATAAGGTTAATACTAATTGAGATATATTCAATCAAATTTTAAGTTTTTTATTCAATTTTTTTTTTTATTTTTCTTATTTACAAAAAAAAAAAGTGTTTATAAACTATATACAGATTGTATTTATATTCACCACATAAATAAATATATAAGTGTTTGGTATCATTGAAAAGAAAAGATTTCAATGAATCTATTTGGCGAATATAAAGACAATCTGTATATAGTTTCTGAACACTTTTATTTTTGAAAAAGAAGAAAAATTATAAAACAAAAACCTTCAAATTTGATTGAATATATCTAAATAAGTATTAACCTTATCATCATAAAACTTTTACCGAATATACAATAGTTTTATATACTTATGCTTTATTAACACATTTTTAGAAAAAAAAAAAAAAAAAAAAAAATATATATATATATATATATATATATATATATATATATATATATATATATATATATTTATATATAGCGGTTTTAATCTAAGTCCCAATAAAAAATGAGTATTTTTTGAAAAAATGCTGCCCTGCACATATACTTCGCCGGGCAAAAAATTAGTAAGGGTAAAACAAAACTTTTCTACAGGGAGTCAAAGTACAAAAACTTGAACTTTGACCAGTGTTGCCAGATTGGTTTAATATATTTTGGATAAGTTTTATCATTTAAAAGATTCTCAGTAATGTTATATATCAAAAAAATATAACAAAAGTACATGTTACTGAAGAAAAACATACTTATTTGCAAAAAAAAAAAATACTAATTTGCGTAGAAGTCCAATTTTCAAAAAAAAAATATGAAAAAATGAGGAATAAAAAAAATCGACTTAACAATTTTTTTATTTACTAAACCAATTAAGATATTTAAAAACGGTTTTCAGTTTATGATTTATGTGTTAATTGTTTATGAAAGTTCCATACAAATATTTTGATTTCACGATAAAATGTACAATCTATGTATAAATATGTAAAGTAAAGTCATCAAAAATTAAAAAAAAAATTCTTGTTGCAGTCTATATCTTTAAAACTAATCAAAATATTTTCTCATGTAAGCATATTTTCTTTAGATATCAAAGTAAGCTTTTCATAAATTTTAAAAATCGGTTCTTTTTTGGATTTTTTCCAATTTTTAAAAAATTTGTCATGAAAAAAATCTCAACTTTACTGATTTTTATCTCCATAACCATGAAAGATACAAACTCCTATTTTAAAAGTTAAGTTCTCTCTGTACAACACTTTTTAAAATTTTTAAATCGGTTGAGTGGTACCGAAAATACTGAATTTCACCCGATTTAAGAGCGTTTGGGCACTCTGTGCGATGATGCCAATGTAAAAAAACTGCGCCTGTTCATGATAAACATCATTGCTGAAGAAACTAAACCAGTATCTTTTGAAATTAAATTATTATGAGTACTGTCTTTAAACACCCTAATTGTTCATATTTGACCTCAAATTGTGAGGAATCCAGTACTGATGGATCACAACGGAATTAGGATTCAAGATCAGCGACCCCACGTTACCCTAACATAGATATCAAATCGGAAGGTGGTATTTTTTGCTTGAATGAAATTTGAGCCGAATCAAAATTGTCCTCTTCTCCGAAACTTGAGTTCGAAAATTTTATAATAATTTAATTTTAATAAACTGATTTAGAAAAAAAAATTAAACATAATGAAATCAAATACTACGTTAAATTCTATAGACAATAGATACCACTGATAACAATTTTGAGACTTTATTGGCCTAAATATCAGCTTTCGAATTACCTCAAAAGTAAAAGTGTGTTTATTTTAAAGCTTCACAATTTTGTAAAATTTTCGAATTTCGAAAAAAAAGTGAACTTAAATTTTTTGAAACACATACAAAACTATTGACCAAGTTTTATTAAAATCAAAGAGCAAAAATTATTTAATTTCTACGCATCAAAAATATTTTTTCTACGCATCAAAAATATTCAGGGAAAAAATCATGTAAATTTAAACAGAAATTAAACAGATTTCATGTTATTTTTGATCATGTTAAGTCAGATTGATCATGTTAAGTGATTTTTGTAATACTGAATTTTAATAGTTGAAAATGTAAAGTTAACATGAATATCTGTTTAATTTATAGAATTGTTGTTGTTTTCCATAGTTAAAAGTATCATTTAAAATGAACATGAGTCTGTTCAACAAATTATCTGTCAAAATTCTTTGAGTGTAAGAAAACAAATTGTTCGTATGCTGTATGACGCCAACGAACGATTTCGACGTCAAATTCGACGATAGCTTCCTAGCTATCATATCGTCTGTAATTATTCGTGGTCCAAAAATAAAATTAAAAATCTAAAGTGACGAAACAACATTTTGTTCGCAATTTGATCCTCTGATACCCCACAAAATCAATAACTGACCAACGCAACTCGTTTCAACAAGAACTTTTTTGGATGATGCGAAAAATGCACCAAGAACAAAAAATAAAATGACAGTACCCTGCGCAATAATGATCTATGTGTGATCGAAAAAAAAATTGACCAAAGGTCTCATGGTTTCCTCCAAAAAAAGAAAAACTGTTTTGGTCGATATTCAGTTCTCTATTTTTAGAAGTTAACATGGAAACCCTCTGCAAAAAATAATCTTTATTTAATCATTTGCCATCAATTTAAAGAGCCGTGACATTTATATTTTTTTTTAATTACAGCCGCGGTAATGATAAATAAACCTAGAAATTTTCAAGGAATCTTGCAAACCATTTTTTTTAATTTATTTTCTTTTTATTTTAATTGTCAAAGATATATTTATTGAGTTGTCAAATACAAAAATTATGAAAAAAACTTAAACAATTGTATTGAAAATTGTCTCCGCTAAATACAAAGATATTGATTGGAAACGCGAAATTGAGAGACTACGCAACGGCGGACGAATGTGGAGTAAAACTCGACAAACCAATACGAAAAATATACAGCATACGATTTTATTACGTATGTGAGTGAAAACCTGAAGAAATGTGTCACTCACGAAATTATACAGCATTAGGCTGTAGTTGTATTTAGGTAACTTATTTTCTATTTTTTCAATGTCTTCAACCAACAATAAATTATTTACTTACAAGAACAAATAATCCAATAACATTAACATTTGAATTATATTTTAACAACAAAAAAAATGGATAAATCAAATTGACGAGACAATTGAAAATGAACATATCGTCGTTGTAGAACGAAAAGTCAAAAAATACATTTTCAAAATGCCAAATATTCATTTACAAAAATCTTTAAAAATCTAATTTTTTTTACCACCTGATAAGAAAATGTAAATCTATTAGTGGATTTTTGAACTTTTAAAATGCATCAATTAATTTTTATAATATTAATCAATATTAAGTTTTTCATTAAAATGTATTTGGTGACTTTTCGTTCTACAACGACGATATATGTATATGTAATAAATATTTCGTATAGGCATATTTCTGTTTTCGCCAGGGGTTAAAAAAAAACCATGTGCACGTACCGTATGTCAAGAGAACACAAACACTATCTTGCAGGGTACCATTTTTCTTTGCAAACACAAACTCAAACGCTACAAAGTGAACACAAACAGAAAGAAGAGAATACAACAATAATGAATTACGATGATACTCACACTTCAACGACAACTTTTCGTTGCTGCCCTGTATCATCGCATGACAACAATCAAACACATGACAACAGACAGACGCATGACAACATACAGTCGCATGTTACCACACTGCATGTATGTACCTAGTACAGCCATCTAGTTGGCAAACGACAGCAATGAGTATTCTTTGTTGTACAAAAAATTTCCCGCCACAAATTCTATGCTGTTTTATTCGCATTTTTGTTGTTGTTTCAATTTCAAACGAATAAGCGAAAAATAAACTCAAAAAGCAATATCAGCCAAATGAGGGACACTGTTAAAATGTTCATATATTAAATTTTAATATATTAAATATATTAATTTAAGTTTAATAAATAATAATGTTAAATATCAGTGCGTATGCACAAACGACGAATGAACTAGCATGGCAAAGAAAATAGAAACAACATTGTTTTGTCTATTTTATCTTTGGAGTTGCATGTGCTTGTATCTGATTTACTGCTTCAAACGTGCTTCACAGATCTTATTTTGAAGATGCTTATATTCTTCATCCTTGAAAAAAAAGAAAATAAAAACACACATCTTCATTAATGTTCACGTTCATAAATATTTTACGCGCTTTGATTTGTTGTTCAATATTTAGTAATATCATGAATTCTTTTGAATTTCATTGTTACCTTATAAACATAATAAATACACTAAATTGCTCAAAAAAAAAAAATACGCAAGAGTCTTGCTTTTCTTGCAGTGTTAGTCTTGCGCTTGCTCTTGTTCTTGCACTTCCTATCTTGCTCATGTTCTTGCAAGAAAGTCTCGATTTTGTTCTCGCTCTTAGCTTGCAAAAAATGCAATGACAAGAGCAAAATGCAACAACAAGAAATTTTTGATCTTCACTACCGTACAACTTTGGTGGGGATATTAATGTGGGATATTTTATTGTCAAAGTAATTGTGTAAAGTTCTTAATTATGCTGAACCCTCAGAATATTATTCACATATCATAAATTTATGTTTTATAAACTCATAATTTAAAAATTGGTATAAAAGTATTAAAAGAGAATAAAACAAAATAGACAAGTAAAAGTGGGCGGAGCACGCCTATATTTAAAATTTTGTAAGGCAAATATTTCATGCCCATTTTTGGACCACATATTTCCAGGTGAATTCTAACCAAGGATTGAAACCGTAACCGAAACCGATATCAGTTTAAAACCGTTTCATTTTTAAAACCGAAACCGTAACCGAAACCGTTATACGAAAATCAAAAATAAACCGATATCCAAAACCGATACAAACGGGTTTTAAAAAAGTATACAAAGAAACATAAAAACATATTTTATTTTATATAGAAGAGCTTAAGTAAAATTTCATTAATTAAAATTTGGAGTTCCCAAAATAAACATTTTTGGTTGTACAAAAATTCACATGTTGTTTTTTGAGAAAGGATATTTCCAAAACAACGATATTTGGTCTAAAATTAATCGAATTAACAACAAAAAACCAGCAACTCCAAGCTAAATTTTTACGTTAAAAAATGATTCAAATTTTAATAATATTGGTTTTTTATTTATTTTATTAGTAAAATATATAGGGGAGCTTAGGGTAAAGTGGGACAAGTTTTGAAAAGTTCATTTGAATATTTTTTAAATTCTTTTCATTCATTTATAAGTCTTTTAATGGATTTTTGACTGATGCTTCAAAACAGCTCAATTTCGGACATAAACAAATCAATGGTAATGCAAAAAAAAATGTAAAAAAAATATCAAATTATTAACATCTCAGTAACTATTTAAGGAAATACGAAAAATGAAGTGCAAGTTCGGCAAGTTTAAACATTTCAAGTATAAGGCAGATATTTGTTTACATTTGTGATGATTAAAAATTTCTTGCATCTTGTTCTTGCATTTTTTTTTTAAAGTATAAAAACGAGAACAAGATCGAGATTTTGCAAAAAAAAAAGAACAAGAGCAAGTGATTTTAATGTATTTATTATGTTTTTAAGGTAATAATGATATACAAAACAATTCATGATATTACTAAATATTGAATAACAAGTAACATTGGAAAGCGTGCAAAATATTTATGAACGTGAACATTAATGCAGATGTTTGTTTTTTTGTTTTTGTCAATTCTAAAGAATATAAGCATTCTAAAGAATATAAGGCCTGTGAAGCACTTTTGAAGCGGTAAATAGCTTTAAAAGTGCTTCAAAAGTCGCTTCAAAAAGAAGAAACACACTGAACCAAAAAAGTACATATCTACAATGAAAAAGTACATTATCACAAAGAATATTTCGTTAAAATTGGTCCAATGTAATTGTTCATTGTCACAACGAATTTCCGGTAATACTTCAATGTACAAATTCATTGAATTACAATGTACGGATCATGAAACAAAATGACAAATATTCATAATTACAATGAATATTTCATTAGCTATATTGAATGCGAGAGTTCATTGTCGCAATGAATCGAATACATACTTTAATGAACGAGAACTTAATAACAAAAGTGAATTCAGAAAGTTTTTTCATTTTATTATTTTAATGTAAATTCAATTAATATATACATTAAATATAATGGTATAATATAAATTAAATGTAATTTCTCACTTCATTTCGCAACTACTTCTTACATTTGTCGCAGCTTTCTGCAAATTAATAGCAGCAGAGCGCAGCTAACGCTACTAGCAACGAACACGAAAAACGAACATGCAAAATGTCTACTGCAGTATTTCAATGAATATAATTCATTGAAGTATGAAAAAAAAATCATTAAATTTATTTGTGCGTATTATGAACACTGATTCTTACTGAAAATGAACTGATCATTAAATTCACAAACAAGTTACAGGACAATGTACATTGTCACAATGTATCTTGCATTAAAACGTATGAATTTGCCTCAATGAACAGCATTCGTTAATATTATGAACCCGTTTATTTTCTGTGCAGACAAAACAATGTTTTTTCTCTTTTCTTCGCTACGCTAGTTCGTACATCGATTGTGCATATGCACTGTGCTATGCACATTATTATTTTTGTTTTACTTTTATATATAGTTTTTTTGTTAATTGTAAAATCATGAAGTAATAAAAAATAATATATGAACATTTTCACAGTGTGATATATTTAGCTGATATATTGCTTTTTTCACAAATCCGTTTGAAAGTGCAACAACAAAAATGCGAATAAATAGCATGCAAGCTTTTGATAGAATTTCTGGCGGGAAATTTTTTGTACCACAAAGAGAACTCGTTGTTGTTGCCAACTAGAGAGCTGTACTAGATACATACATGTAGTGTGGTGCCATGCGTCTGTCCGTTGTCATGCGTCTGTGTGTTGTCATGCGTCTGTTTGTTGCCACGCGATGATACAGGATAGCAACGAAGAGTTGTCGTTGTGAAAGTGTGTGTATACGAATCGTAATCGTTATTGTTATATTCTCTTCTTTGTGTTAGTATTCGCTTTGTAGCGTTTGAGTTTGTGTTCGCATGGTGTTCGCAAAGAAAAATGTTACTCTGCAAGATATTATTTGAGTTCTCTTGACATACGGTACGTGTAGTATACGGATTTTTTTTTAATCTGTGACGAAAACAGAAATATGCCTATACGAAATATTCCTTATATTTATTGTATATGTATGTATATCGTATAATGTATAAATGTACATTTGTACATTTGTATGTACATTTGTATGAAAAACTTAATTTTCGAGTTTGTTGATTAATATTATAAAAAGTAATTGATGCATTTTTAAAGTTGAAATATCAATTGATAGATTTACATTTTTTTATCATGTAGTAAAAATTTTATCAATAGTAAAAATTTTTTATCATCGATTAAAAATTGACAGATACATAAAGATATTTGTAAAAAATATTTAGCATTTTGAAAATGTATTTGGTGACTTTTCGTTCTACAACGACGATTTCTTCATTTTATTATGGCATTGAGATTTTGAATTGTCTCGTCAACATCACTTGATTTATACAATTATTTTTTATTAGTTAAGTCTTTTTAAAATATAATTAAAATTTTTATGTTATTGGATTTTTTTTTTTGTTAGTAAAATGTTGAAGAAATTGAAATATGGAAAAT
The DNA here is from genome assembly GCA_951804985.1 of Dryomyza anilis. Classification (NCBI taxonomy): domain Eukaryota; kingdom Metazoa; phylum Arthropoda; class Insecta; order Diptera; family Dryomyzidae; genus Dryomyza; species Dryomyza anilis. Next base: position 39,758,775 of record OX638132.1, on the reverse strand, counting down.
AAGTAACTTAAATAAAATTAGTGTTCAAATTCTATTCGTTTTCATAATTAATATGCAGTTTAAGATATTTGTAAATTTAATTTCTTTGGCTTTTATGGATGAAAATTGCACTAAATTCTCCTTCTTTGCAATTCAGATCATATCTCAGGTGAAGTCAAAATGTTGCTTTTCTTTGGTTTGTGGTCACGAAATTTTAAATTAAATTTTTTTCTTGGCGTAATCAATTAAATAATTCATATAACACAATATTTTTACTAAAATAAAAACAAACATTGTTTAAATTACGTTTCCCACTTTACCACAGTATCATAATTTGAACATAATTTACCACAATATAAAAAAAATAAAATTATTTGAAAAATATGGAAATAAAGAAAATTTATACAAAAACCGAAATCAAAACCGAAACCGTTACATGGAACCGGTATACCGAAACCGTAACCGAAACCGAAACGCGGAAAAAACCGAAACCGAAATCGAAACCGTTATTCGTTTAGGTTTCAATCCTTGATTCTAACAATGCTTTTTAAATTTTATAACTATATCTTGAATACTTTTATAGTTATTAGTTCTTAAAGAGTTATATAAAAGTGACTTGTATGGGAGGTGGGCGTGTCCGTTGATCGATTTGGTTCATTTCCAAACTCAGTTCCTACTTTTGGCTAAAACATATTGAGACGAAATTTCATCGCATTCTGCTCAGTATTTCTTAAGTTTTTGTTATTCGGACAGCATGACAGCAAGCTAGACGGACATGGCTAAACGGACTCGAGTAGTAATTCTGATCAAGAATATGTATACTTTTCCAATATGTATACTTACGCCTCCTAAGGGGCGTAACAATATATGCACAAAGTTAATATACCCTGTACCTCATAGGTGTAGGCCCTACACTGTAGGGTATAAAAAACTGACCATACCACTCGATTTCGCAAGAAATACTCTTTAAGATTCTCTAATTTCCAAATATCTATTTTTATTAGTGTATTAAGATTAAAAAAAAACTTCCATTCACGCGTTTTTGCTCATTTTTTCCAACGTCCCAAAAATTTCAGAAGACACATTTTTGAAAATAGCTTCAAGCATGCTGCGGTCATATCAGCAAATGGTGGATCTACTAAATACTACTAAATCTAATAAAAATATGGTTATTTTCAAACTGGCGTTTTAAAATTTTTGTTAAAACTAACATGGATTGAACAAAATAAACTTTATAGGGTGCCTCAAACTTTTGACCAAGACTGTAGAAGACCAAGACTGAAAATTAGAGATTCCTTAAGAGAATTTATTGGGGTACTGGTACCCTACACCGATAACCTACATTTAATAAAATCGACTAGGTTTAATTTTTGTATCTTGAAATTTAATGATACTTGGTCACTATCTTTCTATATGTAAAAAATATAAATTTATTTTAAGATATTGTCTTAACGTGCTCAAGGTCCAGTCGGTACAAATTGGGTGTTTTGTACCAACAAATAAAACAACAAACAATTGGCCAAATACATTGAGTGGCAGATCGTACAGCTGTTTCAGAGGCAGCCAAGCCCCTTCATCAGCGATCTTTTTCTGCAGATTCTACATTTCAAGTCGCCTAAGTTTTCCTTCTCCAATAAACACAATAAGAATTATGTGCATTGAAGAAAGAACCAAAAACAAAAATGCCAAAGTTGTTGTTGCGTGCAGCAATTTGCTACGTATAGGCTGCAGAGTTTCCACAGAATCAAATACGTAAGCTGCACTTTGTATAAAAAATTTGTAAAAATATACCAGACGTAGATAATATTAAGAAAATGGTTGAACAATTTCTAAAGGTAATGTAACCCAATGAATTCTCATATAAGAGATGGGCAAGTAAGATTAATGTTAAATTCAGCTGATACCTACAGGGCTATGGTTAAACATCTTGATGAAAAGAAAATCATTTTTCATACTTATCAGATGAAGCAAGAACGAGCTTATCGTGTAGTAATTACACCCGTTGAATTAATTAAAGAAGAAATCGAGAAATTAGGCCACAAAGTTAGAAATGTTGCAAATGTGAGAAGTAGGGTCACTCGAATTCCTTTATCTATCTTCTTTGTTGATCTAGAGCCTAACAACAACAAAGCCATATATAATGAAAATATTTGTTTAATGCTGCAGTTAAGGTGAAACCTCCTTTAAAAAAATAACGATATTGTTCAATGCTATAGATGTAAACAATTTGGTCACACCAAAACGTACTGCAGGAAAGTGTTTCGATGCGTAAAATGTAGTTTGTATCATCCAACAGCTGAATGTAAAAAAGATTTAAATACTCCACCCCGATGCTCCAACTGTTTACAAGAACATACCGCCAGTTGCAAAGGCTGTGAAATATATAAAAAACTTCTTCAAAAGAGGAATTTAATAAGAAAACAAATTAATATTAATTTAAATAATCAAGAACTCGAGTTTCAAATTAATTAACAAAATTTTCCTAGTATGAATAGTGCAAGTGCTAACAACAATATACGTAATTTTAACACAAATGACAATTCATATTATCAAACTATAAGAAATAGTAATAATCAACATGAAGCGCCACCCAGCTCACTTCAAAGAATAGAAGAATTGTTAGAGAAGCAAATAGAGAACACTAGCACTCTACTTAATATGTTGTCGACACTTATTTCAAAACTATGCAAATATACTTAATAATTGCAATTTCACATACGTGAAATTGAAGTTTTTCTCAATACAAATTATATTGATATTCTTTTAGTTTCAGAAACTTATTTTACGTAGAACTTATTTCTTTATTAATGCCAACCATCCTGACAACCGTGCTCATGCAGGTTCATATATTTTAATAAAAAGCTCTATTATATATGAAATAATGCCCGAAGTTAAGAAAGCTTTTCTGCAGGCTGCTAACGTTAAAATAAAATTAAACGATGGTGGCGTCGTAATTTCATCTATATATTTCCCTCCAAGGCACACTGTATTATGTAATGACTACAAGGAGTTTTTTAAATCATTGGGTACAAAATTTATCGTAGGAGGTGCTTTTAATGCAAAGCATCCATGGTGGGGCTCTAGACTTATTAATCCAAAAGGAAGAGAGTTATATAAATGCATAACCAACACATACTCCGTACTCTCCACTGGAACACCAACTTATTGGCCATCCGATCCCTGCAAAATTCCGGATTAGTTGGATTTTGCAGTATATTCAGGAATTCCAAATCATCGCTTGGAAATAAAGGAAATAATTGACTTGAGTTCTGATCATACTCCAATACTCATAAACTTCGTACTCTCCACTGGAACAACAACTTATTGGCCATCCGATCCCTGCAAAATTCCGGATTTGTTGGATTTTGCAGTATATTCAGGAATTCCAAATCATCGCTTGGAAATAAAGGAAATAATTGACTTGAGTTCTGATCATACTCAAATACTCATAAACTATTCAACCACTTTTAATGTTAATCGAAATAACAACAACATTATAACTCCTTTCACTGACATTCAATTATATCAATACTATCTTGATCAAAATATAAATTTGAATATACGATTAAAAAATGGAAACGATATTGTCGAGACCGTTGAACGCTTTAAGAAACTTATTCACGATGCTGCCTCTCTCTCAACACCAACAAATGCAGTGGTTCAAAAAAGTAATTTTCAAATATCGAGAGAAATAAGAGATTTCATAAAAGAAACGAGTTGGGAAAGTTAGGTCACATGGGTAAGTTCGGTCACATGGGCCGGATTTTTATAGTCGGTCGGGCCCGACTATAGAATACCCTACACCTTTGGTGGAGATATTAATGAGGAATATTTAATTGTATACCTTAATTTTAAATTTTTAATTATGCTGAACCTCCCCACCCTCAGAATAGTATTCATATATCAGAAATTTACGTCTTATATCCCCATAAATTAAAAAAATTATATAAAAGTATAAACAACTTAAAAAAAAAAATTGAAAAATATAATTGGGCGGACCCACGCCTATACTTAAAATTTTGTAAGGCTAATATTTCATAAATTTGATTTTAATAATTTACGGATCAAATTTCCACTATGAAAACCCGGGAAATAATGAAAAAAAAAAGTAGGCGGATCACGCCCATTTTTGGACCACATATTTGTAGGTAAATTCTAACAATACGTTTTAAATTTTATAACTATACCTTGAATACTTTTCGAAATATTAGTTTCGAAAGAGTTATATAAAAGTGACTTGTATTGGAGGTGGGCGTGTCCGTTCCTACTTTTGGCTAAAATATATTGAGACGAAATTTCATCGCATTCTGATCAGTATTTCTCAAGTTATTCTGTATTCGGACAGCAAGACAGCAAGACGGACAGACAGACAGACAGACGGACATGGCTAAACGGACTCGGGTAGTGATGCTGATCAAGAATATATATACTTTTCCATACCGGATACGCCTCCTAAGGGGCGTTACAATATATGCACAAAGTTAATATACCCTGTACCTCATAGGTATAGGGTATAAAAAGGAGACTTCGAAGAAATTGGCAGCTTAGTAAAAATCCTATCGATAAACAACTCTTCAATAAGGCTTGTAAGAAACTCAAAAATTTACTCTATGAACATAAAAACGAAGCAACTGCAAACTTCATTGAAAAAATCAATAACTCCAAATCTGATGAACATTTATTATGGAAATCCACAAAATATTTGAAAAGACCGGCGAAGCGTGGTACTCGTATTAAAAATACTGATGGTACATGGTGTAGATCCGATAAAATCACAGCGGATGCGTTTTCTCACTACTTAACAAATATATTTCAGCCTTATACCCTTAATAGCGTAGAAGAAAATAATGATGTACTACAGTTTCTAGACTCACCTTGTCAAATGGACTTACCAATAAGACATATATCACCCAATGAAGTAAAATTTGAGCTTAGAGTATTAAATAAAAAGAAATCTCCTGGTTATGATCAAATTAATGGCAAAGTTGTCGAAAAAGTATAATATTTTTAACGCTAATCTATAATTCCATACTAAGATTAAACCACTTCCCAATACAGTGGAAATGCGCCGAAATAATTATGATTCTAAAACCAAATAAACCTAAAAATTTACTGTCATCACATAGACCTATAAGTTTACTTTCGATATTTTCTAAAATATTTAAAAAACTATTATTACGAAGATTGTTGTCAGTGTTAGATCATCAGTTTGGATTTCGACATAAGCATGGAACTTCAGAACAATGTCACCGGATTGTAAATGTAGTAACTGATACTTTAGAGAATAAACGGTATTGTTCAGCCGTTTTTCTTGTTATTCAACAAGCCTTCGACAGAGTATGGCATGACGGTTTACTTTTTAAAATAAAAAAAGTTCATGGAGCCAGTAACCATTTTATTTATTTTTTAAGAATTATCTCTCGCAGAGGCACTTTTTTGTGAAAATCAAAGATGAAAAATCAAATATATTTGAAATTAAAGCTGGAATTCCCCAAGGCAGTGTTCTTGGGCCAATTCTGTACACAATTTTTACAGCAGATATGCCATGCACTAGTGACGTCACAGTAGCCACATATGCAGACGACACACGGTGAACAAAATAATGAAATTTTTGAACAAAACGCCATTTTTTTATTTTTAAATTTTCAAATTTTTTTTTACTGTTACATACATAACAGACCCACTTAGAATAATCTGTAACCATTTTTCTTATAACATTAACAGATTAAGAGATATAAGCCTTCAAAGTTAGGAAAAAATTGCATTCCATACAAAAATACATGGAAATACATATTGGAACATAACTAAAATATCCTTGCATATCCTCTCAAATCCTTAAAATTGTATTTAGGCTTTTCAAAATACACATTCTGAAAAAAAAGTTGCTCCGGTTTACAAGAAAATTGTTGTGAAATACTACCATTTTCGTTAGAAATTTACTTATTTGATTTAAAGCATTTAGTGTAATAATTTTATATCAATTAAACCTACAGATATCCTTCACACGAGCTAATTTTTTTCTAATCACAATTAATGTGGTGAAAACCAAAAAAAAATCATAGCGATATCTTTCCCGGATTAGGAGAAATTACGTGTCAAAAATTTCCTTTTTTATTCTAATTTCATACATTTGTGCCTTTTTGTAAATTTATTCCATGGACTGTAAGCGATATCCTCTGTTCGCACTAAATTTTTTCTAATCATAATCAATGTGATAAAAAATCAAAAAAATATGAACCCTATATCTTTCCCGGATTAGAAGAAATTACATGGCAAAAAAAAACAGTTTTATTCTAATTTTTTTGTAATTTTATTTCAAGGACCTTCTTCGCACTAATCACAATCAATGTGGTAAAAAATATTACCCTGATATCGTTCCCGGTTTAGGAGAAATTACATGGCAAAAATTACCATTTTATTTCCTAATTTCATACATATGTACCTTTTTTGTAAATTTATTTTAAGAACTGCAAACGATACCCTTCATTATCACAAACTTATTTCAGATCACTATCAATGTGGTCAAAAATAAAAAATAAATAATACCGATATCGGCTCCAGATTTTAAAAAATCACATGTCAAAAATTTCCCAAATACTCGAAGTTAAATTATTTTTACATAACTTTTGTGAATCAAAAGAATACATTTTGTAGAGCATAACTATACCCTGATATTTTTTTATTAAGTAAAAAAAAAATCAACGAAATCTACCGATTTGTTTTGAAGTTATATAATTTTGTTCAAAAAAAGTGCTTTTTTGTTCACCGTGCGACACAGCAATTGTTGCTTTAAGCCTTTGTCCAACAGAAGCATCAATGTTTGCACAGAATGAAATTATACTCTGGCTACTATGGCTTAAAAAGTGGAATATAAAAGTTAATTCTAATAAATCACAGCATATAATATTTACATTAAGACGAGAAGATTGTTCCTCAGTGTATATAAACGGAGAAGAAATCCAAAAACAAAATACTGTAAAATATCTGGGAATGACATTGGATAGACGACTTACATGGAAATCACACATAAAGGCAAAGAGAAAACAACTTGATTTAAAAACTCGAAAACTGTACTGGCTATTAGGACCAAAATCGGAACTCAATTTAAACAACAAACTAAGAATTTGTAAGGCTATTCTGAAACCAGTTTGGACATACGGAATTCAGCTTTGGGGTACATCAAGCAACTCAAATATTGATATACTTGAAAAATACCAGTCCAAAACATTAAGACTGATCACTAATGCTCCATGGTTCGTGGCAAACAAAATAATTAAAAACGATCTCAATATGTCTACAGTCAATGAAGAAATAAGATGGTTTAGTGAAAACTATCTCCAAAGGTTAAGCAACAAATCCTTTGGCAATATCTTTCCTAGATAACAGTGATGAATGAGAAGACTGAAGCGTGTACACGTGTTAGATCTGCCTTTTAAAGACTAATTAAATCATATTTTAGTTTTAAATAACTGTTAAATACATTTTTTTATATAGTTATGTAGCTTAATGGTGCTACCTAACTCCTGTTATGTAATAATTATGTTATCAAATTTGCTTATTGTCTTAAGATAGATTGCAAATAAAGAAATGATCAAAAAAGGTTCCATGCAAATTTAGCGATACATTTTTTCAATGTCTGCGTTAACGACAAATTTGAAAAGTCGACATTTATACTTTGTAAAACTAAATCTTGTTGCAAAACGGATCCAGTATGCAACACATCATTTAGACTCTTGCCTTTGGCAGTATGGCTGGATGCATTAAATACAACACGCAGCTTTGTTGTGACACGGTCGGGTTTTATGACTGCATGATGTGGCAAATAGTAGTGGGTGGGTGTGCAATATGTAGCTGGCGAATGAGTCACTTTTCTCATATGCAAATATTCGCAAATTGTTTGATCATATTCTGATTTAACAGCGGATCTTTTGAGTAAGGACTTTTCATTTCTTAAAAATTGCGCCATTGCAATATGTCTTAATGGTTCAAGATTAACGCAATTTGGGTCTTTAAATGGCAGGGTCACTTCATAAAGGCCTGAGGGTTCTCGGCCTAATGTCTGTATGAAATTGTTTTCACAATTCATATCTGAATTTGAGAAGGTCGTGTATTTTGGTACTTCTTCAATTTCCCAGAAACGCGTCAATAAATGGATTTTAGTTAATATATTGCATATTTTATTTTATTTATATGTCGAGATTGAAATTCGCTTTTATTAATCACACACATTAAAAGACACTTCTCGTTGCAGAAGGTTATTACACATTTAATGTTCGCTTCAGTTTCCAATAATTGATTGTAATACTTGAGTCTGCATATATTTTGGAGTCCGTTGCCATAATAGAAGATCGATGTATTATTTATCTTCTTAGTGTTCTCACTGCGCTCATACAGAACAGACGTGTTTCCCTTTCATCTGTGTTTACAGTTTAAATTATCATACACTGTGTTTACAAGTTTGTTCGTACGAAATTTCAAACGTTTTTACTCAAAAGTTGGAAAAATTAATTAATAGTGAGTAGTGCTGCGCCACGTCATCCTCCTCGGGAGGGAACTATTTCTCTATATTGGATCTTACCAATACAGAGAAACCCCTCAATCGCAAGAAAAATACATTTCTAAACTTGCAAAATAAAAATGATTTCCCATCTCTGGGCGCATTTATACCAAACAACAAGAAAACTTATCCAAAGTATGTGCTAATAAAAATACAAATATTCCCATAAAATCCTTAAATATATTTTTGTTTTCAAAGGCTTTAGAGGGCATTTGTTCTGAAAAACCCGAAAAAAATAACATATACCAGGGAAGGCGATCTTCTTACTCTGACAAAGAATGAACAGCAAGCCAATAAATATCTTAAAGCTAACCAACTTTCAAATATATGTCAAACTAAAGCCACCCTACGCCCAACCCTCAACACTATTAAAGGAGTCATATTCGCTCCACCGTTGATCAATTTCATAGAGGAGGAAATTCTAGATGGTCTTAGAGATCAGTCTGTTGTTGGTTGTCAAACAATCACAAAATTTATTGATGGAAAAGTACTTAATGCACTACATATAATTTCATTTAATCGTTTCGAAATTCCAAACGAGGTGTAAATTGGATTTCTTAATTTTAAAGTTAATCAGTATATACCAACACCTATGCAATGCAAAAATTGTTTTCAATTGGGCCATGCAAAAAAATATTGTAAAAATGAAAAAAATGTGCAGTATGTTCATCAGGCATACATGACTCAACATTGGGCCATACAAAAAAATATTGTAAAAATGAAACAAAATGTGAAGTGTGTTCTTCAGGCATACATGACCCAACACCTTGTACCAAAATTGAATGCACAAACTACAAACATGCGCATCGAGCAAACAACAAAAACTGCCCAAGCATAATGAAAAAACATGAAATTCTTAAAACGAAAGCAATAAATAAATGCTCTTTTGGAGAAGCAACGGAAATAGTAAATGCAAAAACTAATACCTCTGCCCCCATTCCCACTGAAATACTAGCTAAAGCTATGGAGATCAGAAAAAAAGAATCGAACAATAAAAACATAACCCAGCAAACTCAAACAACAACAATTCAAACAATAACTCCTCAAATATTTCACAAACCATCTCAAACAACAATAATTCAAAAACCATCTTAAAGAACTCAACTAATACATCAATATCTCTCTCTTCTACTATCTCTTCAACATCTCTCTCTTCTACTATCTCTTCAACATCTCTCTCTTCTACTATCTCTTCAACATCTCTCTCTTCCACAATCTCTCTCGTCTACAATACCTTCAACAAGCACAAAAACAAACAATTGTAAACCACTCCAATCCAAACTCAAAACATATCTTTAAATTCACACCGCGTCCAATTCCATCAAGACGCAAATCTATCGATACAAAAACTTTTATCGATTATGTTTCATCTGATGATGAATTAATGAAATAAAGTTCTCTACTAAAGTATATCCCGTATACTTCTTAGGAGAACACATTTTTATTCTTTTATTTTTTCTATGGTCCTAATTCTTCAATGGAATTTAAACGAATTACTGAATAATTCATCTTTTCATCAAACAACACTCTCCCGATATTATTGAATTGCAAGAAACCCACACAAAAATGTTCAAATAAACATACGTAACTACGTATGTACATTTAATAATAGCAAAACATATCCTATGTACAAGGAGGCTCGGTTATCTTCGTAAAAGCCTCCATTAAATGTGCAATTCTATCACTGCCCACAGTGGCAGTGGCTTTACAGGTGGCGGCAGTTGAAATTAAAGCCGAAGTAATATTAACGACAATTTCGTTATCTGCCCCACCAAAGGAATGACTTTCCCTTGGTAACATAGCCAGTTGATGCAACAAAAACAATCATACGATTATTTTAGGTGATTTTAATGCACACAGCATTCTGTGGGGGTCACCGCTCACAAATGCTAGAGGAAAAATAGTTTCAATGCTTAATGATTGTTCACCAACACATCTATTTCACTCTACCTTAACACACGTAGACCTCTCCATGGCTTCTGCTAATCTGTTACCTTTTCTAACTTGGAACGTCGACACTGATCTTCATGGTAGTGATCATTTTCCAATACATATTGAATTTAATTCTAACTCTCAACAACAATGACCACACTCTCTCATAAATTCAAAACTAAAATTTGAAATTGAAGAAACGAACTGGGAAAAATTCAAAAATTCGTTTAATAAAAATAAGATCTATCAGTTTTCCAACCACATAAATAGAGACGCTGCTAAATTTCGCAATCAAGTCATTGCGGCGGCAAACGACTCTAACCCACATGTATATTCAAGTCCATTCCGTATAAAAACTGTTCATTGGTGGAATAAAGATTTAGCTAACTCCGTGCAAGTTAATATGGCACATTTTTAAAAACAATATTAACATAGAGAATTGCATAGCATATAGGAAAGCTAATGCACTTTTGAAACGCGAAGCTAAGGTCGCTAAAAGTAAATCTTTTAATGAGTTCACATCTCAAATAAATGCAAATAATTCAATTAAAAACATTGGAATAATGTAAACCGACTTTATGGTAAATATTCATTCAATAGTATTAAGCAAATTTCAACAAGCAATTGTGACGTAGTTTCCGACTCCACAAAAATTGCTTCTTTATTTGCTAAGCAATGGTCCGACTATTCAAGCGACAACAAATGTTGTGCTGAATTCATCTTAAAAAAAACTACACAAATGTTGGAAATAATTTTGTGGTGGCCCCAACAGCAAAATTAATTGAATCAGATATATCACTGATTGAACTTAATGCCGCTATATCCTCTGTGAAAGGCAAAACTCCCGTCTTCTCCAATAATGGAAAACATCGTCTTTTTAAAATATATAATAATATATTTAATTCTAATACTATTCCACAAGACTGGAAATGCGCTACAATTGTGCCAATACCAAAGCCTATTCATTAGCTATCCAATGTACTAAATTCGGTTCCAGCATGAAGATACTGGGCGGATTCGGAATCATTTATGTGTACCAATCGGAAGATTTCATCCGCTAACATAGCGGCTGTTAACGCTCTGTTAATGCTCTGTAAAAGAAATCGGTTTGTGTCTTTGATAAAAAAAAGTATTTAATTTTACATACTTTCCTTCTTATGTGATAAAAATTTGTTGTCTTTCACTTATAAATGAAAATTTTACACTCATTTGAGTACAACCATTATATCGTTGTATCATTTTTTTCATTTTTTGAGAAATAAGCCTCAATATAGATAGCTATAACTCGGAAGTGGTAAAGATATTTACATAAAAAAACGGGAATTTTTATCTGCATTCATCTTTTATATAATAAGCAATTTAAATGGAACATTCCCGTAAGTTTTTGTTTTTGCCTCATGCGCGCGTATTTGATCATTTTTCCCTAACGGGCGCCGTTTGTAACACCCAGAAGGAAGCATCTCCAGTATGGAAAAGTATATATATTCTTGATCAGCATGACCTCCTGAGTCGATTTAAAAAATTTAAAAAATTGAAGAGTTAGATGAATGAAACCAATTTAGATTACTTATATACCTACGCTTATACCTGCGAAAAAATTGGCGAGATCGGTCCATTGTGACCTGTGACCATTTATATTCAAATATTTCACATAAAATTTAAAGTTTGTTGTTATTTTCGGGATTCGTATACCCTGGTGACCTATATACCACTTTGAGTGGTAACCACAAATATGTGAGGGTATTTATAGTCGGGTGAGACCGACTATAATTTGATAATCCTAACTATCATAATAACACCTACTTTAAAATTTCTCAGGTGATCTAACCTTCCCAACTGGTTTTAAATTCAAGCACTTTGCACTACATGTGTTTTCCTATCTAATAAAAAACCGATGATAGCTTTTAAATAAAGAATTACAGATACTTTTCAACTGTGTTGTAGGGCTTTCTTGGTATATTTTGAAAGTAAACGTAGAGTTGTACTAAAGAAGTAAAATTTATAAATTTTTTACCAATTCACGACGTCTTAGGGGGGACTATCGCCCCTCTGCCCCCTGACGATCCGCCACTAAAGGGTCTCCATTGTCGGTAGTACTATTCCAGATCGCTTTTGAAAAATTAAATAAAATCATAGCAAAGCATTCTTTTTTTGACCATTGTATATATGATGATCTGTACATTACTTCTAAATATAAAGATGATTTAACACTTGAAAATAAAATTAATCTTCTTTTTGCCGACATAACTAAGTGGACGAAAGATTCTGGAGCAAAAATTTCAAAGATTGTTATAATTAAAATGTCGGATGCTTAGGCGTGAGGCTAAATGTCGCAACGTTCCATTTATCATTACCATGATGTCTTACCAGAGAATGTCCAACGTTGAAGTTCCATTTTTACTATCATGAAATAATTAATACAAGTCTTTTCTTCTAAGACATACTTTTATTTAATGAAAATTTTACTTATAAAAGAAACACGTCTGCACTTTAAGGCAGTTAAAATCACAATCTAACTTAAAATGTAATCTTAACCTTTACTTATCACCTCAGACGCACCAATATTTACGAACACCAGATAGGAGTGTCATCATATTGTGAAATAATCAATTCGTATTGGGGTGATCGTGAGAAAAACTTCTATGTGCTTTAGTTCCCTGTATGCCGCATATAGGTGCTACCTGATGAGACTTACATTACAACCAAGGATTGAAACCTAAACGAATGACGGTTTCGATTTCGGTTTCGGTTTTTTTCGCGTTTCGGTTACGGTTTCGGATTTAGGTTTTTATTACGAAACGGTTTCGGTATACCGGTTCCAAGTTACAGTTTCGGTTTTAATTTCGGTTTTTGTATAAAATTTCTTTTTTTCCATAATTTTCAAATAATTTAACATTGTTTATATTGTGCTAAGTTATGTTCAAATTGTTGTATTGGGGTAAAGTGGGAAACGTAATTTAACAATGTTTGTTGTTATTTTAGTGAAAATATTGTGTTATATGAATTATTTAATTGATTTCGCCAAGAAAAAAATTCAATCGTGACCACAAGTCAATGAAAAGTAACATTTTGACTTCACCTGAGATATGATCTGAATTGCAGAGGAGAGACGAGAAGCGAACCTTAAGTAAAAGCATGAAGAATACATCTGTAAATGTTCTCAAACTTCATGAAAAGAAGAATTATGTACAATTTCCATCCATAAAACCAAAGAAATTAAATTTCAACAATTCAGTGAACTGCAATATTTGCAAATAAATATCTGCCTTTATACTTGAAATGTTCGAACTTGGACTTTATTTTCCGTATTAGTTACTAATTTTGTTCTTGTATCACCATTGTTTTTTTGTTACCTTATTTTAAGTATCCTTAATATATATGTCCAAAATTTAGGCGTTTTGAAAAAATCATTCATAAATCAATCAAACTCAGTAAATTTTAGACCAAAGACTGTTATTTGGAAACAATGTTTCTCAAAAAACAACATGTGAATTTTTGTACAACAAAAAAAATTATTTTGGGAACTCAAAATTTTATTAAATGACATTTAAACATGCCTTATACTTAAGATCTACTATATAAAATAAAATATGTTTTCCTGTTTCTTTTTATGCTTTTTTTAAAACCGTTTTAAACCGGTATAAAACCGAAACCGTTTATTTCGTTTTTGGATATCGGTTTATTTCTGATTTTCGTATAACGGTTTCAGTTTTAAAAATGAAACGGTTTTAAACGGATATCGGTTTCGGTTACGGTTTCAATCCTTGATTACAACCAATACATTTGTTGTTGTCATCATAAGTGTATCAAATAAGTGTATGAGAAAAATATGAATGCATGCATAACAGTAAGCATTTTTGGTGTTACATTATTACGATAAATATGAATATGCTTACTGGCGATGTGCAGATTTTTCAAACTATAAGAAAAAGTATTTCTGATATAAAACATTCTTTTCCCCTTATTTTAAGAAAAAATTATTATTAATTAAATAATAATAGTTTTTTCTTTTACATTGTTAATATCTTGATATAATTCTAGATAATATACAAGTGTATATTATCTAGTAGAGATAAATAAATACAAATTTAATGATTTAAAATAAAATAATATGGTATTGGCCCAACTTTCTAATCTAAACGCCTTTAATCTAAACATCTGAATAATAAATGGAAATTATATACAAACATAACCTGATCCCGATGTTTTTAGTGTTGTCTGCTGCTGTCACTCTTCGGTTGGTGGTTGCTGCGATTGCGTTGACTGTACACTAAGAAAACAAAGATGATTGCCAGAAATATCACAGCCCTAAATATCAAGTTATTTACAAATTATTTAAATCGTATTTGAGACAACCATCACTCAAACATCCGTCAAATACGATAAACATTGCTAGCAACCATCTTTCGAATTTACGATTATCTATAGCAACCATCAATTAAACTTCTGACAAATAGGAAGATAGTTGATGAATATTTTTAAAAGATACTCCATTAGAATTCGCGGAGTATTTATTATTGAATTGAAAGAAAATGAATCAAATGAATTTTTATTTATTCTAGCATTAAAACAGTATCCTGTTACATGGTACATCCTGGTATACATTGCCATCGTCTTTTTAAATCCTTCGAAGGCAAAATTGTACAACGACTTGAGATTTCTTCGCAGAAGAACCAAGTCCGACCGGCGACGCTATCATCAAAGTAAACTCTGAAAAGAAATATTTTACATCACGTGTTGATAATTTAAATCACAGGATATTTTATTTTCACTTTTACCATTAAAATGTAATATTTGAGTTGGCACTTTTTTACACCATTAGATTTACTTCATTGTTGTGGATAAATCGAGCGTAAGGAAAAAGTACGCCATTTTCCTTTTTTATGGTAGTCAAATGTCAAAATACCTCAAAAGTTTTGCTGTAAATATCTCAATTTTCATTGCTGTTGTGGCAAACATCTCGTAACTAACTGAATATACGTCATATTTAAAAATTATTAATAGTTTTGCTGCAACTTTATTGAAAGTTATGGGATGTTTGAATATTTGCTACAAGGCGTAAATTTAAAAGGATAGTTGCAGCAAGACTTTCATAAACATCTTGTTTTCTTAGTGTAGTGTTGTTGGCTGCACTTTATTTGTTGCTGTCACTGTTTCAACAAACATTGTTTTCATCTTTCGTCTTGATTTTGTTGAGAGCAGATATTAAAATGAATAATAAATGGAAATTAAATACAAACATAACCTGATCCCGATGTTTTTAGTGTTGGCTGCTGCTGTCACTCTTCGGTTGGTGGTTGCTGCGATTGCGTTGACTGTACACTAAGAAAACAAAGATGATTGCCAGAAATATCACAGCCCTAAATATCAAGTTATTTACAAATTCTTTAAATCGTATTTGAGACAACCATCACTCAAACATCCGTCAAATACGATAAACATTGCTAGCAACCATCTTTCGAATTTACGATTATCTATAGCAACCATCAATTAAACTTCTGACAAATAGGAAGATAGTTGATGAATATTTGGAAAAGATACTCCATTAGAATTCGCGGAGTATTTATTATTGAATTGAAAGAAAATGTATCAAATGAATTTTTATTTATTCTAGAATTAAAACAGTATCCTGGTACATGGTACATCCTGGTATACATTGCCATCGTCTTTTTAAATCCTTCGAAGGCAAAATTGTACAACGACTTGAGATTTCTTCGCAGAAGAACCAAGTCCGACCGGCGACGCTATCATCAAAGTAAACTCTGAAAAGAAATATTTTACATCACGTGTTGATAATTTAAATCACAGGATATTTTATTTTCACTTTTACCATTAAAATGTAATATTTGTTTGTTGTTGTTAAATGGCCCTTACAACCGTGGATCGGTTTTGGCTGCTGAGATGAAGCCGCGCCAGTCGGATCTGCTTTGCGCGCGCTGACGCCAGTTAGAAATACCAAGCGTTGCCAGGTTGTCCTCAACTTGGTTTTTCCAACGCAGATTTGGACGCCCTCTTCTACGCTGTCCACCTTCGAGTTTCGATTCAAGCACCTTCTTGGCTGGAGTGTTTTCATCCATTCGTTCGACATGACCTAGCCATCAAAGCCGCTGGATCTTGATGCGCTTGACTATGTCAATGTCGTCGAATAACTCATACAGCTCGTGGTTCATCCTGATTCGATACTCGTTAGCAAAGCAGATAGGGCCAAAGATTTTACGGAGAATCTTTCTCTCGAACGCTCCCAGTACTCTCTCATCGGTGGTGGCCAGCGTCCATGTTTCTGCACCATAAAGTAGGACGGGCATGATGAGTGACTTGTAGAGCGTTATTTTTGTCCGGCGAGAGAGGGCTCTGCTTCTCAATTGCCTACTGAGCCCAAAGTAGCACCTGTTGGCAAGAGTTATTCTCCGTTTGATCTCCAGGCTGACGTCGTTGTTGCTGTTTACGCTGGATCCCAGATAGACGAAGTCCTTCACAATGTCGAACTTGTGGGTGTCAAAATCAGCTTTTTGTCCAAGACGCACGGACTCTTTTTTGCTTGTTGACACTAGGAACTTCGTCTTGTCCTCGTTCACCGCTAGACCCATTCGATGCGACTCTTTCTCCAATCTGGAGAATGCTGCGCTGACTGCTCGTGTGCTCCTGTCAATGATATCAATATCGTCGTGAGGATAGTGCCGCTTTGACGGAGTTCGGCAGCTCGAACTATTTTCTCCATCAATAAGTTAAAAAAGTCGCACGATAGGGAGTCACCCTGTCTGAAACCTCGTTCGGTATGAAATGGCTCGGAGAGGTCTTTTCCTATTCTCACTGAGCAACGTGTGTTGCTCAGGGTCATCCTGCAAAGCCTTATAAAATTCGCAGGTATACCGAACTCAGACATTGGGGCGTATAATCATTTCCTCAGTGTCGGAGTGTCGAAGGCGGCTTTATAGTCGACTAATAGGTGGTAGGTGTCGATCTGTTTTTCTAGGGTCTTTTCCTGGATTAGGCGCAATGTGAAAATCTGGTCCATGGTGGACTTTCCAGGTCTGAAGCCGCACTGATAAGGTCCAATCAGTCTGTTGACGATGGGCTTCCGTCTTTCACATAATACGCTTGATAGAACCTTGTATGCGATATTGAGTAGGCTGATCCCACGGTAGTTGGCGCAGATAGTGGGATCCCCTTTCTTAAGGGTTGGGCAGAGTACACTGAGGTTCCAGTCACTTGGCATGCTTTCATCCGACCATATTCTGCTTACGAGCTCGTGCATGCTCTCTATTAGCTCTTCGCCTCCGGTCTTAAACAATTCAGCAGGCAGGCCATCTGCACCTGCGGCTTTGTTGTTTTTCAGCCGAGCAATGGCTGTTCTGACCTCGTCATGGTCGGGTGGCGGAATCTCAACGTCGTCATCAAGTACTGGGGTTGCCGGGTTTGCTTCTCTATCGGTGGAATTGAGGTCATCATCACCGGTCAGCAGTTTAGAGAAGTGATCCCTCCATATTTTCAGTGTGCTCTGGATATCTGTCACTAGATTTCCGTTCTCATCTTTACAGGAAGAGGCTCCGGATTTTGAACCTCCGGCTAGGCGTCTTATTTTCTCGAAGAATTTTCGAGCCTCATTCCTGTCCCCATGCATCTCAATCTCCTCACACTCACGTCTTTCTGCCTCGCTTTTTTTACGCCTGAAAAGACGTCTCTCTTCCCGCCTCTTCTCTTTGTATCGCTCCTTCGCAGCTCGCGTAGCTACTGACTGCAGGGTGGATTTGTACGCAGCGTCTTTCTCTGCAGTGGCCGCGCGACACTCTTGGTCATACCACTGATTCCTCAGGGGGCGTTGGAATCCAAGCACCTCTTCGGCAGCCGTACGCATAGAGCAGGAGATATGATTCCACTGCGCGCTTATATCATCGAGAGGAGGAGTGCTTTGTCTAAGCAGGTGTGAGAGTCGAGTGGAAAAGGCTTGCGTTGTCTGTTGTGATTGCAGCTTTCCGACGTCTAGCTTTCTCTGCGTTTGGTTCCGTACGTTCTTCGCAGCGCTTAAGCGTGTGCGGACCTTGGCTGCTACAAGGTAATGATCCGAGTCCATATTGGCACCTCGGATAGTGCGTACGTCCATCACGCTTGAAGCGTGCCTTCCGTCAATCACAACGTGATCAATTTGATTTCGAGTTTTTTGATCATGCGACAACCATGTGGCCTTGTGGACATCGAAATGTTCGAATCTAGTGCTACTAACTACCATGTTTCGTGCTGCGGCGAAGTCGATTAGCCTCGTTCCGTTATCGGAAGTGTTGGCATGGAGGCTAAATTTTCCGATTGTGGGACAATAGATAGCTTCTCTGCCCACCTTGGCGTTAAAATCGCCTAACACGATTTTGATATCGTGGCGGGGGCAGCGCTCGTATACGTTGTCTAGGCGCTCGTAGAAGCGCTCTTTTGTCTCGTCATCTTTCTCGTTCGTCGGAGCGTGTGCACAAATTAGGCTGATATGGAAATATTTAGCCTTGATGCGGATTGTTGCCAGCCTTTCGTCCACGGGCGTGAACCTAGAGACAAGATGGCGGAGTCTCTTGCCGACCACAAATCCACATCCAAATTCGTGTCTCTCCGCATGGCAGCTGTAGTAGATATCACCGGACGCTTGTTTCGAACAGCCCTGTCCCGTCCATCGCATCTCCTGGATAGCGGTGATGTCAGCCTTATATTTTTCGAGGACATCTGCCAGCTGGATAGAGGCACCTTCCCTATAAAGGGTCCGGACATTCCAGGTGCATATCCGTAAATCATGGTCCTTAAAACGTTTGCGTGGGTCGTCATCGTTGTAATCGGTCGTTATCCGAGGCTTCTTTTTTGTTTTCATTGAGCGCATAGGTTTTTTCCGTGGTGGGATCCAAACCCAACGCACGAACCCTCACTCTGAGGGAGATGCTCGCCACTCACTTTAGCCGACTTCTACACCGGGTGGTGTAGAGCGCCGTTTCCAGGGACTTCCACGAGGAGGACTTCCACCGAAGTGGAGGTGTCACCATTTGACAATTTGTCAATTCTGGTGACCAGTGAGTTGACTTGAGACGACACCGACAAGGATTGCGCTGGCTTCGCCATGTTGAAGCACTCAGACACGTTGCCTTGTGATAATCGCCCCCATAGTCCCCGAATACTTGAGTTGGCACTATTTTACACCATTAGATTTACTTCATTGTTGTGGATAAATCGAGCGTAAGGAAAAAGTACGCCATTTTCCTTTTTTATGGTAGTCAAATGTCAAAATACCTCAAAAGTTTTGCTGTAAATATCTCAATTTTCATTGCTGTTGTGGCAAACATCTCGTAACTAACTGAATATACGTCATATTTAAAAAATATTAATAGTTTTGCTGCAACTTTATTGAAAGTTATGGGATGTTTGAATATTTGCTACAAGGCGTAAATTTAAAAGGATAGTTGCAGCAAGACTTTCATAAACATCTTGTTTTCTTAGTGTAGTGTTGTTGGCTGCACTTTATTTGTTGCTGTCACTGTTTCAACAAACATTGTTTTCATCTTTCGTCTTGATTTTGTTGAGAGCAGATATTAAAATTGTTAACTTTGTAATTTTTTTTTTCTGGATATTAAAACGGATTGGTCTTCTTTTAATACTTTGAGATTTTTTTTATAGCTAGTTTTTCTAGAGGAATTGTTATCTTCAGTAATTGTTATCTTTCAGTTGTACGTGGATGATGTTGTTTTAGTTTGACGTTATTGTTCTATTATATTTTACTTCTTGTAACAATACATGAATAAGTATATTCTTGGTTCTTAATGTTTTTAATTTTCGTCTTCTCCAAAATTGTTTAAGAAATTATGTTCTTTTGTTGAAGTAATTTCAGCATAATATGTGAAACTTTGTTGATTTAGTATAATTGTGGTAACTTTGTTGATTTGTAAAATAAATTCGATTTTCAGCTAAATAAATGTATATGGAGCTCCTTCAACTTATTTACATAATGTTAGCGTGTTCTTTGAGCGATAAAATTGTCATCTTTTATTTAGTATATATAAGATTTAAAATGTTATTGCTTTATTATGGTAAAATAGTCGCAACTTTCTTTGCTTATTTGTCAAACTTCTACATCCATATCCATAGTGTAGCACCTTTCTCTTAATTAATCATATATTGATGTGTAATTGTTGTCGTTGCGCCATAACCTTCATATGTCATTTTATCATTCTTCTTTTGTACTTCATTACATCACATTACCATTTCAGACCTTTTCCCAACAAAATTAAACGACCTCCTTTGGCAATTATTTGTACTAGGAGTCGAAATTTAGAATATTTCAAAACAATATTACGAGTATGCATTCATGTAGATCTGTTTGCGAAAAAAAATTATAAGTAATCGGATTTTCGATAATTTTCCGTTGTATTGATTGTTTTATACAGCAGTAAACACATACAAATCCAAGGATATATTTTTTTCCCTAATAAACAATCCTAGGAGGTGAGAAAACTAAAAATCGAAAAAAGTGTCAAATAAGTGACACCCTAATATATATATATATATATATATATATATATATATATATATATATATATATATATATATATATATATATATATATATATATATATTGTTACGAAAAGAGGTAATTTGCTCCACTGTGCAAGCAATCAACAATAATAAATGAAACGCAAGACAATTCAGCGCACTAAGCAATGTGTTAGAAAGAGACGGAAGATCATTCAGCGCACTGAGGCAGTGTGCGAGAAAGAGATGGAAGATCAGCGCATTAAAACACATGAATGCGAATGAGATGCCAATAGCATGCGTCATTCACGAAACGAGTAGAAGGTTCTCGAAACAAGTCAAAGCTTGTCGAAGCTTGTCGAAACGTGTCGAACTGATGCATGCAGTATATAAGGTCGCGCATCTGAGGCACTGTACTTCAGTTGTGATTTAATAGTGAACTAGTGCATCTCGTGAGCGAACATTGTAAAGATAAATTGTAGTAATACAGCAGTGGTTATAAGTGACTGTTATTAAGTTGTTATTTAAGTAAATAAAGTTAATTAATACTAGTTGAAATAATACTAGTTAAAACCAAATATTAGTGTGTTTTTATTCTGTACACAATCCAGCGATACGAACTCATAGCACAGTTTTCCGTAGACTGAATTTTCGTAACATTGGTGTCAGAAACGGGATTGTGATACAAAATGGTTAAATTCGAACAACTTAAAGTCGACCAGCTAAAGAAGGAACTGGCGATTCATAATCTTCCAAGTAGAGCTACAAAAGCGTCTAATGGAAGAATTAGAGAACCAAGGTATTGACCTCGCAGAGCACGAGTTTGAAGTGGAAACTGCAACAGCGTCACCGAAAAGTGTGGACACGGAGCAAAAAGTACAGTCCCAAAATTTTGATATGAGCCAGTTGCTCGGAGCAATACAACAACAGCTTCTAGAAAATTCAAAACAGCTTCAAGAAAATTACAACAAATTAGATCAAAAATTTCAAGAAAATTCCAACAAAATGGAACAGAAGCTTCAAGAAAATTCCAACCAAATTGAACAGAAACTTCAAGAAATTCCAACAAAATGGAGCAGAAATTTCAAGAAAATTCCAGCAAAATGGAACAGAAACTTCTAGAGAATTCCAACAAACATCAAATAAAAATGGAGGAAAAGATGCAGGAACATTCGAAGCAACTTCTGGAAGTTTCAAATACTCTCCATGTCAAAGTAAAGGTGCTTGAGGCACATGTAAATGACATGGAAGTGAGCGTTGACGATAAGATTCAAAGATTGGAAAATAACGTTGATGAGAAATATCATGGAATCGACAAAAAGCTACAGAAAATTCAAAAGGACTTCGATATATTGCAGTTAAATGGACCCACACAGAATTTTGTTAGTGGTACGAGACTAAAGTCACCGATTTACGATGGAACTACGGCGTTCAACAAATTAAAGCTGCAATTTGAGACCACGGCTGTAAGTAATCGGTGGAACAATGAGGACAGCGTATCCGCACTTATCGTGACGCTAAAAGGAGGCGCAGCTGAAGTATTGCAGACTGTTCCAGAAAGCGATAGAAACAGTTACACAGCGGTTATGGCTGCACTGCAACGGAAATATGGAAGTGATCACATGAAGCAGATCTACAGAATGGAAATAAAGGGCCGAATGCAAAGAAATGGTGAAACATTGCAGGCGTATGCAGCGGACATCGAGAGGCTTGCGCATTTGTGGTATTCAGATTCAGCAAGTGATTTCATAGAAAAGTGCAAAATCGAAACGTTTGTTGATGGCATACGCGATCAGGAGACAAAATGTGCAACAGTGATTGCGCCCAAGGTAACATTTACGGAAACTGTTACCATCGCTCTAACACAGGAGACAGGAAATGCGTTGTGCCGATCGGCTCCAAAGGCGCGTAGAATTGATGTGGAGAACGATGATTTATTTCAAGTAGTGTGCCAAGCAGTTAAAGCAGGCGTTAAAACCGAACACACATCAGCCAACAAAGATATCTAATTCAAAGGTAAATGTAAAAACTGTGATACATATGGGCATATGGCACGTGACTGTCGTAAAAACGCAAGCGCTCAATAAATCAATCTGCAGATGAACCCAGACATGAAAAAAGACGGGTTCATGTCCAAAATAGCGTAAATTTTAATCAAGCTTTAAACTAAAACGAGTCAGTTCTGCGGGGCACGATCTGACTCCCATAACCGATTGCCCCAGAATCTCCATTTCACAAATTGCTCGAAAGTCGAATAGTTTAACTGTCAAGGGGCTAATTGATTGTGTAGCATATATGGTAACGTTGGATACAGGAGCGTCACACTCAATAATAAGAAGTAACCTTGTTAGGGACGAAATAGAGCCGCTTATCGGAATAACATTGCAAACAGCGACAGGTGAAGAGGCTCCAATCAGAGGAAAAATTACCAAAGAAATCACTATTGGCACTACGACAGTTAAGCATGATTTTATAGTGGCGGAAATAGTAGACGAAATAATACTTGGCATGGACTTCATGATAAGAAACAGTTTCACACTACATTTAAAAAGGAAAATTTTGAGTTATACCAACACGGAGATCCAACTAAACATTGCTTGTGACCAATGCCCGAAAATTAAACAAGTTATTGCTCATAAAAATAGAAAAATAGCACCTAATTCAGAAGCAATTGTTTGGGCGAAATTAAATGGAGATTGTGGGATAAGCAAGTTGTGGGTTATAGAAGCGAATGATGAGCAAATGAGCAGAAGTAATATTGTTGTCGGAAGAACATTAGTAGAAGCGACAAAAGACAAAGTTGTTCCAATAAGAGTTCTCAACATGGAAATTAATTAAAAAGGGAACAGTGATAGGCCAGTGTCAAGAGGCATCAGCGATTATAAATTGTGAGTCAAATCCATCAAGAGACTACGGCACATCGCAAATAAACAAACAATCTACTCACAGGTTTATAAATGAGTGGACGAAGGATTTGGCTGCCAAAGAAAAGAGTCAAGAGCAACAGCTAATTGACAAATATCGGTGTATATTTGCTGAAAAGGATTGTAAAACATCGAATAGACACTGGTGATTCTAACCCAATTCGTCAAGCACCAAGAAGGGTACCACTTGCGAAAAGAGACGAAGTATCACATTTGGAATGCACACAAATGGCGTGGTGGAACCATCTGAGAGTCCATGGAGTTCACCAGTAGTATTGGTGAAAAAGAAGGACGGTAGTACTCGGTTCAGCGTTGACTACCGAAAACTTAATGATGTCACCAAGAAAGATAGTTATCCACAGCCCAGAATCGATGACACCTTGGATACACTATCTAATGCTAAGTGGTTTTCAACGTTGGACTTGCAAAGCGGTTACTGGCAAGTAGAAATCGATAAGAAAGATCGAGAGAAGACCGCATTCAGTACTGGAGATGGACTATGGCAATTTGCCGTTGGACTATGCAATGCCCCAGCAACATTCGAGCGGTTAATGGAGCACGTATTAAAAGGTTTACACTGGAAAACATGCCTAGTATACCGCGCATTTCAATCGCGCATTTCAATGGAGCGATGATCAAGAAAGGGCATTTTTGTAATTAAAAGATCAACTGTGCTTGGCACCAATTCTTGCGTATCCAATTCCAGGTGAGAAATTTATACTTGATACGGATGCAAGTGGATACCGAATAGGCGGGGTTCTCTCTCAATTGATCAATGGGCAAGAAAAAATGATCGCATACTACAGTAAAACATTTTCCAAGCCCGAGCGAAGCCCGGAGCTTCTTGCTGTAATTGAAAGTGTGAAAAATGTCCATAAGTATCTGTACGGGCAACAGTTTCACTTAAGAACCGATCACGCAGCACTACGATGGTTACTTCAGTTCAAAGATCCGGAAGGTCAAATTGCGCGTTGGATAGAGCGATTGCGATTTCTCAATCGAACATCGTAAAGGAGGAAATCATGGAAATGCAGATGTTCTGTCACGACTCCCATGTAAACTAGAATGCAGACATTGTTCAAGAGCGGAAGGAAAAGAAAACATAACTGACATTCGTTTGCTAAATGTTTTGCCCGATGAAAAATGGACTCCGGAACAAATTCAAATTTATCAAAAGAGTGATCCCGACCTCACAAAAATCATGATGTTCAAGGAACAGCAAAGAAAACCATCTTGGGAAGATATAGCTGCCGACAGTGCCATAACTAAAGCTTACTGGGCACAGTGGCATCAATACAACGTGGGAGCACCATTCGAGCGTATTGTCATGGATGTCGCCGGGCCGTTTCCAATCAGTGATGCGGGGAATAAGTATGTGCTTGTCGTCAAGAAGCCACAACAGTTGCGGATGCATTAGTTAACAACTGGGTAAGCCGTTTTGGAGTACCGTTGGAATTGCATTCAGATCAAGGAAGACATTTTGAGTCTGCTGTATTTAAAGAAGTATGTAAAGTCCTCAACATACACAAAACACTAACAACGCCTTTGCACCCGCAATCAGACGGCATGGTGGAGAGATTCAATCGGACTTTAGAAGAGTATCTCAAAAAGTGGTTGATAAAAATCAAAAAGATTGGGATACACACATACCACTATTCCTCATGGCTTATCGAACGGCGGTTCATGATACCACAGCAGCTTCACCATCTAAAATTGTTTTTGGAACAGACTTAAGATTACCTGCGGATTTAAAGTTTAGTGCGAGTCCTTCAGCTGGAATTCCTGTACACAATTATGTTTTCAGAAAAAGTGAAGAAATGAACGAAGTGCATCAGTTTGTAAGACAGCGCACACAATTTGCGAGAGATAAGATGAAGGCCAGATACGACTTGAGAGCTAATTCAGAGGGATTTACGGAAGGACAACTTGTTTTGCTCTATAACACACAAAGGAAAAAAGGCTTATCCCCTAAGCTACAAACACACTGGGAAGGACCATACAAGATAATTAAAAGAATTAACGATGTCGTGTATCGGATTCAGAATACTGCAGGCGTTAGAAGAAAAATTAAAGTGGTACATTTAGAAAGGTTGGCGCCGTATAGAGAGAGAGAGGATTAACATGTGTTCGGGACGAACAGATTTAGGTGGAGGGCAGTGTTACGAAAAGAGGTAATTTGCTCCACTGTGCAAGCAATCAACAATAATAAATGAAATGCAAGACAATTCAGAGCACTAAGCAATGTGTTAGAAAGAGACGGAAGATCATTCAGCGCACTGAGGCAGTGTGCGAGAAAGAGGTGGAAGATCAGCGCATTTAAACACATGAGTTCGAATAAGATGCCAATAGCATGCGTCATTCACGAAAAGAGAAGGTTCTCGAAACAAGTCGAAGCTTGTCGAAACGTGTCGAACTGATGCATGTAGTATAACTGATGCATGTAGAATTAACGATGTCGTGTATCGAATTCAGAATACTGCAGGCGTTAGAAGAAAAATGAAAGTAGTACATTCAGAAAGGTTGGTGCCGTATATAGAGAGAGAGGATTAACATCTGTTCGGGGCGAACAGATTTAGGTGGAGGGCAGTGTTACGAAAAGAGGTAATTTGCTCCACTGTGCAAGCAATCAACAATAATAAATGAAATGCAAGACAATTCAGCGCACTAAGCAATGTGTTAGAAAGAGACGGAAGATCATTCAGCGCACTGAGGCAGTGTGCGAGAAAGAGGTGGAAGATCAGCGCATTTAAACACATGAGTTCGAATAAGATGCCAATAGCATGCGTCATTCACGAAAAGAGAAGGTTCTCGAAACAAGTGGAAGCTTGTCGAAACGTGTCGAACTGATGCATGTAGTATATAAGGCCGCGCATCTGAGGCACTGTACTTCAGTTGTGATTTGGTAGTGATCTAGTGCATCTCGTGAGCGAACATTGCAAAGATAAATTGTAGTAATACAGCAGAGGTTATAAGTGATTGTTATTAAGTTGTTATTTAAGTAAATAAAGTTAATTAATACTAGTTGAAATAATACTAGTTAAAACCAAATATTAGTGTGCTTTTATTTTGTACGCAATCCAGCGATACGAACTCATAGAACAGTTTTCCGTA
The DNA here is from genome assembly GCA_951804985.1 of Dryomyza anilis. Lineage (NCBI taxonomy): Eukaryota > Metazoa > Arthropoda > Insecta > Diptera > Dryomyzidae > Dryomyza > Dryomyza anilis. The sequence goes on along the minus strand of OX638132.1, from coordinate 39,731,778 downwards.
GACTGAATTTTCGTATATATATATATATTTCAACGAAATGTTTATATTAATTAAGGGGAATAACTTAAAAACAAACAAAAAATTTGATCATTTTTCCCCAACGGGCGCCGTTTGTAACACCCAGAAGGAAGCATCTCCAGTATGGAAAAGTATATATATTCTTAATCAGCATGACCTCCTGAGTCGATTTAGCGATGTCCGCCTGTCCGCGAATCTATTGAAATCCCTACAACTTAAAAAATTGAAGAGTTAGATGAATGAAACCAATTTAGATTACTCCAAAAAGTTATTAATAAGTGGCGATATGAAGGTACCCTCAAGAATTCAGCTGGAAGAGGAAGAAAAAAAATTCTGTCTGTTCAAGATGAACGCTTTATTGTTCGAAAAATAACCGCTTATCCAAAAACTAGTGTCCCAAAATTATCAGCTGAGGTATCTGCAATGATAAAGCAACCAATATCTACAGAAACTGTTCGAAGAGTTTTGCGTAGGAGTAATTTAAATGGTAGAGTTGCCCGAAAAAAACCATACATTTCACAAGTAAATAAAAAAAAACGTTTGGAATTCGCTAGATCCCATATTAATAAACCACAAAGATTTTGGAATAATGTCTTGTTCACCGACGAAACCAAAATGAACTTATTTGGATCTGACGGAAGGCAAATTGTATGGAGGAAGCCTAATACAGAAATGAAAAAACAAAATTTGTGTGCAACAGTCAAACACGGAGGAGGTAGTGTCATGTTGTGGGGTTCCATGTCCTCAAATGGAGCAGGGACCTTCGAATTTATCGAAACTACGATGGACAAAATGATGTACCTGGGCATACTCAAAAGAAATTTGTCAGCATCTGCAGAGAAGCTTCACTGCGACCCGAAACACACTGCTACGCTTATACCTGCGAAAAAATTGGCGAGATCGGTCCATTGTGACCTGTGACCATTTATATTTAAATATTTCACATAAAATTTAAAGTTTGTTGTTATTTTCGGGATTCGTATACCCTGGTGACCTATATACCACTTTGAGTGGTAACCACAAATATGTGTAGGGTATTTATAGTCGGGTGAGACCGACTATAATTTGATAATCCTAACTATCATAATAACACCTACTTTAAAATTTCTCATGTGATCTAACCTTCCCAACTGGTTTTAAATTTAAGCACTTTGCACTACATGTGTTTTCCTATCTAATAAAAAACCGATGAAAGCTTTTAAATAAAGAATTACAGATACTTTTCAACTGTGTTGTAGGGCTTTCTTGGTATATTTTGAAAGTAAACGTAGAGATGTACTAAAGAAGTATAAAATTTTCTACTTTTGTAATAATATTTCTTAAAATTTATAAATTTTTGACCAATTCACGGCGTCTTAGGGGGGACTATCGCCCCTCTGCCCCCTGACGATCCGCCACTAAAGAGTCTCCATTGTCGGTAGTACTATTCCAGATCGCTTTTGAAAAATTAAATAAAATCATAGCAAAGCATTCTTTTTTTGACCATTGTATATATGATGATCTGTACATTACTTCTAAATATAAAGATGATTTAACACTTGAAAATAAAATTAATCTTCTTTTTGCCGACATAACTAAGTGGACGAAAGATTCTGGAGCAAAAATTTCAAAGATTGTTATAATTAAAATGTCGGATGCTTAGGCGTGAGGCTAAATGTCGCAACGTTCCATTTATCATTACCATGATGTCTTACCAGAGAATGTCCAACGTTGAAGTTCCATTTTTACTATCATGAAATAATTAATACAAGTCTTTTCTTCTAAGACATACTTTTATTTAATGAAAATTTTACTTATAAAAGAAACACGTCTGCACTTTAAGGCAGTTAAAATCACAATCTAACTTAAAATGTAATCTTAACCTTTACTCATCACCTCAGACGCACCAATATTTACGAACACCAGATAGGAGTGTCATCATATTGTGAAATAATCAATTCGTATTGGGGTGATCGTGAGAAAAACTTCTATGTGCTTTAGTTCCCTGTATGCCGCATACAGGTGCTACCTGATGAGACTTACATTACAACCAAGGATTGAAACCTAAACGAATGACGGTTTCGATTTCGGTTTCGGTTTTTTTCGCGTTTCGGTTACGGTTTTAGTTTTTTATTACGAAACGGTTTCGGTATACCGGTTCCAAGTTACAGTTTCGGTTTTAATTTCGGTTTTTGTATAAAATTTCTTTTTTTCCATAATTTTCAAATAATTTAACATTGTTTATATTGTGCTAAGTTATGTTCAAATTGTTGTATTGGGGTAAAGTGGGAAACGTAATTTAACAATGTTTGTTGTTATTTTAGTGAAAATATTGTGTTATATGAATTATTTAATTGATTTCGCCAAGAAAAAAATTCAATCGTGACCACAAGTCAATGAAAAGTAACATTTTGACTTCACCTGAGATATGATCTGAATTGCAGAGGAGAGACGAGAAGCGAACCTTAAGTAAAAGCATGAAGAATACATCGGTAAATGTTCTTAAACTTCATGAAAAGAAGAAGAATTATGTACAATTTCCATCCATAAAACGAAAGAAATTAAATTTCAACAATTCAGTGAACTGCAATATTTGCAAATAAATATCTGCCTTTATACTTGAAATGTTCGAACTTGGACTTTATTTTCCGTATTAGTTACTAATTTTGTTCTTGTATCACCATTGTTTTTTTGTTACCTTATTTTAAGTATCCTTAATATATATGTCCAAAATTTAGGCGTTTTGAAAAAATCATTCATAAATCAATCAAACTCAGTAAATTTTAGACCAAAGACTGTTATTTGGAAACAATGTTTCTCAAAAAACAACATGTGAATTTTTGTACAACAAAAAAAAAATATTTTGGGAACTCAAAATTTTATTAAATGACATTTAAACATGCCTTATACTTAAGATCTTCTATATAAAATAAAATATGTTTTCCTGTTTCTTTTTATGCTTTTTTATAAACCGTTTTAAACCGGTATAAAACCGAAACCGTTTATTTCGTTTTTGGATATCGGTTTATTTCTGATTTTCGTATAACGGTTTCGGTTTTAAAAATGAAACGGTTTTAAACGGATATCGGTTTCGGTTACGGTTTCAATCCTTGATTACAACCAATACATTTGTTGTTGTCATCATAATTATTATTAATTATTATTAATTAAGTAATAATAATTTTTTCTTTTACATTGTTAATATCTTGATATAATACTAGATAATATACAAGTGTATATTATCTAGTGGAGATAAATAAATATATACAAATTTAATGATTTAAAATAAAATAATATGGTATTGGCCCAACTTTCTAATCTAAACTCCTTTAATCTAAACATCCGAATAATAAAAGGAAATTAAATACAAACATAACCTGATCCCAATGTTTTTAGTGTTGACTGCTGCTGTCACTCTTCGGTTGGTGGTTGCTGCGATTGCGTTGACTGTAGTGTGTTGGCTGCACTTTATTTGTTGCTGTCACTGTTTCAACAAACATTGTTTTCATCTTTCGTCTTGATTTTGTTGAGAGCAGATATTAAAATTGTTAACTTTGTAATTTTTTTTTTTCTGGATATTAAAACGGATTGGTCTTCTTTTAATGTTTTGAGATTTTTTTATAGCTAGTTTTTCTCGAGGAATTGTTATAACCAGTAATTGTTATCTTTCAGTTGTACGTGGATGATGTTGTTTTAGTTTGACGTTATTGTTCTATTATATTTTACTTCTTGTAACAATACATGAATAAGTATATTCTTGGTTCTTAATGTTTTTAATTTTCGTCTTCTCCAAAATTGTTTAAGAAATTATGTTCTTTTGTTGAAGTAATTTCAGCATAATATATGAACATTTGTTGATTTAGTTTAATTGTGGTAATTTTGTTGATTTGTAAAATAAATTCGATTTTCAGCTAAATAAGTTTATATGGAGCTCCTTCAACTTATTTACATAATGTTAGGGTGTTCTTTTAGCGATAAAATTGTCATCTTTTATTTAGTATATATAAGATATAAAATGTTATTGCTTTATTATGGTAAATTAGTCGCAACTTTCTTTACTTATTTGTCAAACTTCTACATCCATATCCATAGTGTAGCACCTTTCTCTTAATTAATCATGTATTGATGTGTAATTGTTGTCGTTGCGCCATAACTCTCATATGTCATTTTATCATTCGTCTTTTGTACTTCATTACATCACATTACCATTTCAGATCTTTCCCCAACAAAATTAAACGACCTCCTTTTCAATTATAATTTCATATTGTCTTTTACGTAAAATTTTATTGTTTTGTGGATTGCTTGTTCTTCTTCTTCTTCTTTGTGTATGTTTTACTTCTTTGTGTGCTTCGTCGTGTTGAAGTACATTGGCAGAATCAGGATTATTATTAAAATACTTATTACTTGTTTACTATAACTTCATACTTAATTTAATTTAACATAATTTTTATTTTATATAGAATATTCAAATTTAATATATTAATTGTATGTTTGTATTGAACATTTCATTTATTACTTTTAAAATTTACATATACTTTAAAAATCTTTAATTTTTCCTTAATTCATTACCACATGAATCAATGCAAGTCATTTTCAAAAATACTAAGCTATTTATATATATATATATATATATATATATATATATATATATATATATATATATATATATATATATATGTATATATATATATATATATATATATATATATAAATATATATATATATATATATATATATATATATATATATATATATATATATATATATATATATATATATATATATATATATATACCTAAGCTCCTCACTTATATATGTGCTCCCCTGCAGTTTGTGCTCCGCTTACGTCTATCTGTATTTCAAGTAAAACGATCTTTTTTTCGTTTGTTTCGAATGACAATGCCCGTGACTATGAAATTGAGGTGCTGACCTATCTCAAATATAGTGACAATGTATATTTTATTTCTTTTGTTAATTCGTACTAAAATCTTTGCTTATGAAATATCTAATATCATCTTGTAAATCACTTTATTCCTTTATCAATTTTCACCTTTGTACATTTTTTAGTACACCTTTCGGCTCGCAGTCCAACGCACTAACCACTGAGCTACAGCGGCTACATTAAATGATATTATTCGTTACTATTTGTACTTTTTGTACCACAATTTGTATATTTTTAAATTTACAAATGACATCGTATTACCGATACGAATACGTTTTCTCAACAAACATCAAAAGACACGTATGCTGAAAATGGCGGTCACCGAGTGCAAACTTCGTATACAAGAAGAATATTGCAAGAATACTTTATTTACATCTTCATTTAATTTTTAAACCCTACACTAACAGTGAAAGGGTATATTCAGTTTGGTGCGCCGTTTGTAACACCCAGAAGGTAGCATCTTCGGTATGGAAAAGTATATATATTCTTGATCAGCATGACCTCCTGAGTCGATTTAGATTACTTATATACGTACGCTGTATGTTTTCCGCCGATACGACTTGTGGTTCCAAAAAAAAAAAATCGAAATTCGGTACACCTACCCATTTGTTAATATGGGTATCAAATGAATGGAAATTCTTCAGCGATTGAAAGTTTGTAATTATTTTCAGTATTCGTATACCCTGGTGACCAATATACCACTTTGAATGGTAACCACACATATGTGTAGGGTATTTATAGTCAGCTTAGACCGACTATAATTTTGATAATAACACCAAATTAAAAATTTCCCATGTGATCTAACCTTCCCAACTGGTTTTGTTTCTTTTCAAATAAAAGTATCTTCAAAAGGACCAATACATTCTTCAAACGATGACAAAAGAGACGTAGATAGAAAATTCTGCTCAACGAGTGCCAACTTCTTATATAAAAAGAATGTTGGAAGAATACATTTATTTAAATCCAATTTCTTTTTTTTTTGTTTAAACGATGACAAAAGATGGCTTAGGTAGAAAATGCTGCGCAACTTCGTCTGTCGATAACTAATCGAATGAAGACGAGAGTTGCGAACATACTGTTACGAAAATTCAGTCTACGGAAAACTGTTCTATGAGTTCGTATCGCTGGATTGTGTACAAAATAAAAACACAGTTATGTTTGGTTTAAATTATAACAATTAACTTTATTAATTCACTTTAATAAACAACTTTACTAATAACAAATTCAAACAACTGCTGCATGTCCACAATTTAACTTACAATTATCACACGAGATGCCCTCGACCACTTTACAATCACTACTTAAGTGAAGTACCTCAGATGCGGCTCCCTTATATACTGCATGCATCAGTTCGACACGTTTCGACAAGCTTCGACTTGTTTCGAGAACCTTCTACTCGTTTCGTGAATGACGCATGCTATTGGCATCTCATTCGCACTCATGTGTTTTAATGCGCTGATCTTCCCTCTCTTTCTCGCACATTGCCCAGTACCCTGAATGATCTTCCGTCTCTTTCTAACACATTGCTTAGTGCGCTGAATTGTCTTGCGTCTCATTTATTACTGTTGAATGCTTGCACAGTGGGGCAAATTACCTCTTTTCGTAACACTGCCCTCCACCTAAATCTGTTCGTCCCGAACAGATGTTAATCCTCTCTCTCTATATACGGCACCAACCTTTCTAAATGTACTACTTTCATTTTTCGTCTGACGCCTGTAGTATTCTGAATCCGATACACAATGTCATTTATCCTTTTAATTATCCTGTACGGTCCTTCCAGGTGTGTTTGTAGTTTTGGATTTATCAAATTCACTCGTGGCGGGCTACAAAGCATAACCAGATCTCCTTCCTTAAACGCCTCAGAGTTTGCTCTCAAGTCGTATCTGGACTTTATCTTACTACTTGGAATTTATATCCTCTGCCTTAAGGACTGATGCAACTCGTCTCGGTCTTCACTTTTTCTCTAACGCAAAACACTTTTTGGAATCGGATTTTGCCCATCCATTGCAGTACGTTCGCAATGTGCTCCTACGTTGTATTGATTTATCTTACCGCAACTTCTGACGGGTTTTCTTTTTGCGGATACACATTGCTTACATCTGTGAATCCAATAGGCGACTGACTTCTGATATCCGACCCAATAGAAACGTTTTCTGACTTCTTCAACCGTTTTATTAATGCTCAAGTGACATCCATTGAATCCACAATGGCATTCCAGTACTATCTTCTTTATTTTTGATTTGGGAACAACAATTAAATTTCGTGCAGATCAGCCATTTTCAGTTTCCCAAACACGGTACAAACAACCATTTTGTAGCTTCAGGCTTTGCCACTGCGCCCAATAAGCCCTGCTTATTGGACTGTTAGATGCTAACTCTTTCCATAATGGCTTTCTTTGTTGTTCCTTGAACGTCCTAATTTTTGCGATGTCGGGTCCTTCTTTTGATCATTTCGTATTTGCTCTAGAGTCCATTGATCATCTGCCATGACATTTAACGAACGAACGTGAATTATGTTCGTCTTTTCTTCTTCCGTCGAGCATTCTCTGGATTCCATTTTACACACTCGTGCCGACACAGTGCCCGAATTGCCATGATGTTCCCTGGCGTTATTTTGGCCATCCTCAGGTCTCTTTTCTGGTCGGTATCCTTTAGGTGGTTGCAGATATACACATTTACGTCTATCACGACAGTCGCGTGCCATATGCCCATATTTTCCACAGTTGTAGCATTTACCTTTCAATTGGGTGTTTCTGTTGGCAGCATAATGTCCGGATTTAACGCTGGCTTTGGACGCTCTACTTACTCCTTGACATAAATTTTTTCTCTCCTCATCTTGTACACGTGTCTCCATCGCTGGTCGGCACAATGTAGACGCTATCTCCTGCGTAAGCGCTGTGGTGACCGTTTCCATAAATGTCACCTTTGGGTTAGTCATTGTTGCCCGTTTTGTCTCAGGATCACGTATGCCATCAACGAACGCATTTATCTTGCACATTTCCAAGAAATCACAGGCTGAATCGGAATACGTCAAATGTGCAAGTCTCTCAACATCCGCAGCATATTCCTGCAACGATTCGCAATTATTTTGCCTTCGGAACTTCAGCTGTATTCTGTAAATAGGTGCCATGTGGTCACTGCCGTATTTTCGTTGCAATGCACCCATGACCGCTGAATAACTGTTTATGTCACTTTCTGGAACAGTCTGCAAAACTTCGGCTGCGCCTCCTTTAAGCGCCACGATAAGTGCGGCTACGCTGTCCTCATTATTCCATCGATTACTTACAGCCGTGGTCTCAAATTGCAGCTTGAAAATGTTAAACGCTGTGGTTCCATCGTAAATCGGCGATTTTAGCCTCGTACCACTGAAAACATGCTGTGTAGGTCCATTTATCTGCAACACGTGCAAATCTTTTTTTATTTCCTGGATTTCTTTGACTATACCATTTTCCAATCTTTGAATTTTGCCATCAACATCATTTATATGCGCTTCAAGTTCATTTACTTTGCCATGTAGTGTATTAGAAACTTCCAGAAGCTGCTTAAAATGTTCTTGAAGCTGTTCAGAATTTTTCTGAAGTTTCTGTTCTATTTGTTAGCATTTTCTACAAGTTCGTGCTTCATGTCTAATTTGAGCTGATTTGAATTTTCTTGGAGTTTCTGTTCCATTCTGGTCGAATTTTCTTGGAGCTGTTTTGAATTTTCTAGAAGTTGTTGCTGTATTGCTCCGAGCAACTGGCTCATATCAAAACTTTGGGACTGTACTTTTTGCTCCGTGTCCACACTTTTCGATGACGCTGTTGCAGATCCCACTTCTGACACCAATGTTACGAAAATTCAGTCTACGGAAAACTGTTCTATGAGTTCGTATCGCTGGATTGTGTACAAAATAAAAACACTGTTATGTTTGGTTTAAATTATAACAATTAACTTTATTAATTCACTTTAATAAACAACTTTACTAATAACAAATTCTAACAACTGCTGCATGTCCACAATTTAACTTACAATTATCACACGAGATGCCCTCGACCACTTTACAATCACTACTGAAGTGAAGATGCGGCTCCCTTATATACTGCATGCATCAGTTCGACACGTTTCGACAAGCTTCGACTTGTTTCGAGAACCTTCTACTCGTTTCGTGAATGACGCATGCTATTGGCATGTCATTCGCACTCATGTGTTTTAATGCGCTGATCTTCCCTCTCTTTCTCGCACATTGCCCAGTACCCTGAATGATCTTCCGTCTCTTTCTAACACATTGCTTAGTGCGCTGAATTGTCGTGCGTCTCATTTATTACTGTTGAATGCTTGCACGGTGCTGCAAATTACCTCTATTCGTAACAATACGTTATTATTAGATTTGAATAGCATTTTCTGTTGGTTTTGAAACATAGTTATAACCAAGTAAACTGCCAAGAAATAGTATATTCAAATGCAATTAAATTTTTATGTTTGTATTGTAACATATGTATGATAATTTTGACAGATTCTGCTGGGAAATATATAAAATGTTTACACATATTGATATGTTATTACAATCTGAACAATAATTTAATTATACTTCATTATAATTACACCATACATGTAGGTGATTTCGTATTATTTTTTAATTGCATTCAAACATATTCAAACAAAACTTTTCTATCCGTGTAGAACTTTTATTTACTTGGCATTTTGATAATCTTTTATTTGTTTCTGCATACCTTTCCACCTGAATTGTCTTCTGATTCTTAAATATGTTTTTACTGCTCCCTGGTGGCCTCCTAATGCTGAATCATGAAACCGTTTTAATCTCTTCCGGGCCAGTTAATAATTGATCTGAATTTGTTTTATAATTTGTGTCTATTATTGTTTCATCTGCGACCGGTGTACTAATTTTGCACCTAGTTCCGCGCACCTAGTTCCTAACATTTATGTCCTAAATAGACAACTTCACGACGCAAAAACTGAAAATTTTATGTATTTAATTTTAAATTGTGTTACCTTAATTTCTGTAATACTTTACTTAATCTATGCTCATGTTCGCTCAAATTCTTTCCATATACAACTATGTCATCGAGATACACAAAACAATCGATACCCTGTAACCCTGTTAATATGTGGTTCATTATTCTTTGAAAAGTGGCTGGTGCACCTGTTAAACCAAATGTCATTCTATTAAATTCAAAATGTCCAAGTCCCATACTGAAAGCAGTTTTTTCTTTATCTCTTTCATCTACTAAGACCTGATAACCACTTGCTAAATCTAAAGTTGAAAATACCTACTATGCCCTATTATCTCGTCTGTACGAGGAATCGGAAAGACTTGTTTTATTGTTACATCATTTAGTTTACGAAAATCTATTACTAGTATCCATTTCTTGTTACCGTCCTTATCGCTCTTTTTTTGGTACTAACAATAACGGTGAAGTGCTTGGAGATATAATGCCCTCATCTAACATTTTTGCTACTTGTCTATTAATTTCTTCCCAATGTGTATGTGGTGGTTGCTTCCACTGTGTAGTTATTTCATCTTTAAGGGCTGGCGTGTATGTTATTCCATCTAAGTAAAAAACGTCATGATAAGAAATACACAAATTTTGTAAAGATGTAATTTCGTCTTTATTCAAAGTTTGGCCAATTTAATTTCCCTTAATAATCTGTTAATTCTATTTGTTATATTTACTGAATTTACGCTATTTATTGTAGAATTTTTGGTAGCCGATTCTTTATACTGATTAAAATTCGAAAGTTTTGGTTTAAATTTGTTGTCTATTAGAATTTCTTTTTCAGTAGCATTTAATATTGAAACATAAACTCTATTTTTGCTAACATTTGATACGCTTTCTCCTAAATATACACCTGGACAAATTTCTTGTTTATGTATTAATATGATTGGAATTTTTGTTTTTAAATGTAATACTAATTCGAAAGTTTTGGTTTAAATTTGTTGTCTATTAGAATTTCTTTTTCAGTAGCATTTAATATTGAAACATAAACTCTATTTTTGCTAACATTTGATACGCTTTCTCCTAAATATACACCTGGACAAATTTCTTGTTTATGTATTAATATGATTGGAATTTTTGTTTTTAAATGTAATACTATTTTCGCGGTTCTCGCTTGATTATTAATGTGTTGATTGTAAAATGGTTTGTATTTCTGTCTGTGTTTTCATTGGTAGTTTTATAATATGATTTTTATCTTTATCAAAGAACGTTATCGTTTTGTCTATCGCATTTATTATAGATCGATTCCATAAATTGTCACGTCCGATTATGCCGTCTGCTGTAGGGATGTCGATCCCGGGATCCGGGATTTGAGTCAAATCAGTCCCGAAAAACTCATCCCGGGATCATCGTTAAATCCCGGGATTTTCGGGATTACAAAAAACGCTAGTAGATCAATTTTTAATAGTTTATTCAAAAGTCTTTCAATATTTTTATACACATTTCGTGAAAAAGTAAATATAACATTTAATGGACTAAAATCTTAAAACACTGACGTAAATAATAATGAAAAAAATTAAGAAATTTACAAATTTTTAAAAATTACGTAACTTTCGACTAATAACACTGTTCCGCAAAATTAGCACTTTTGTTCCTCCCAGTCTATATTCGTATCATTTCTACATAATTTGAATGTCCTGATTCGAACTGCGTTTTTAGTTTTTTCCCTAAAGGGATATTTCATTTTAAATCAACGAAAAAATAATAAATTTAAGCATCATCCTCCATTTTGGAATGACTTTTCTCAAAAACCCATATTTTTAAAATTTTCAAAAAAATATATGTTAATGCTGATTTTCTTCTTGAAATTTGTGTTAAATTTCATAGGTGTATTCGTATAGGTTTCTGAGTTAAAAATAAAAATGTGAAATCAAGTCAAAGTTTTCAATGTTATTTGAATTATGTTTTGAAAATAAAAAAATCAAATAAGATTTTATAAATAAATTTCTATTTACTTTCACATTTTTGTTAATAACTCATGAACCAAAAGGAGTACACCAATGAAATTTGGCAGACATGTCAAGAAGAAAATCAGAAAAAATATAAATTTATTTTTATTATTTAAAAAAAATGGGTTTTTGAGATATAGCTAGGGAATACAATTTGTACCTGTTTTCGTATTACCGGGATTTCGGGATTGAACACTTTTCAATCCCGGGATCCCGGGATTAGTTCAAAATACAAGTAATTTTGAAAAATATTTATTTTCCTCCATACTTAAACCATAACTTGACTTTTTTAGTTATTTTTAAAGCATTTAAGATATAATAGCGGTTCTATTTTGAGAAAACTTGACAGAATTTGATTGAACTGGATAGAACTAGCTTTTGATCTGGTTCTAGTTGTTCTTGGTGTTTTTTTTTTATAGAAAATAGAGCTTTGGCTCTAGATCACACGCCACGGGAACACAGTTATTGATTAACAGGAACTTAGTTTAAAGATAATAGATATTGTCTAAACTAACGATAAAAATAACTAAACTTCTGGTAGTTTTCTATATTTTGAAATTTGCTATTTTAACCATTTTTCGTCGAAAAACGAAATAAATTACATATTGTGAGTTTTATACACAATATAGTCTTTATCAGATTTCTTCTCAAAAAGAAACAATTAGTATGCAATAATAATTAATAATAATGTTATTGCATTATGTTTATAAAAAAAAAACAGAACACAAATTAGGTAAAGGGACCGAATATTTAAAAGTACAACCGATAAAAAAGTTTATAATTTCAGTTGTGAGTTTGACTATGTTCAAACCCCCATAAACTATTTATATTATCCTAAATACAAACAAAATATTTCAGAAATGGTCTAAAAATTTTCAAATTTATTTCCAAATATGTATGTAAAAACTTATTAGAATTTTAGCATTTCTGTATATATTAAAATTTGTCTATACAGTAAATTAACAATTGGGTTAAAAGTTTTTATTTTAAAAAATTATAATAAATCGAATTAAATAAAACGTGTAATAATGCAATGTCAAAATTTCTCTAAGTAATTATTGGTATCTAGTACCTAATTTTTTAATCTCATTGATTTATAATGTATATAAGACTTTGGTTTTAGCTTTTCAAAATTTGGATAAATTAAATTCATTAATTTTATACCAAATTTACTATCATGTTTTGTATTGAGAACTCTGGAATGAATTTTATATCGTTTCGTTTGCTGTACTATTACAAATAGTGATTTTTTGCCAATCCCGAAAATCCCGGGATTAGTACTTTTTAATCCCGGGATTTTCGGGATTAGAAAATGATCGGGATCTTCGGGATCCCGGGATTGTTTTCCCTAGATATAGCTTCCCAAAATCTATATCATGTGATATTGGCCTTTTACTTTTAGAAACAAAGATGTATTCACATCTCGTATTAAATTATGTTAACTTGATTACATATTTTTATTTATAACTCAGGAACCAAAATTTAACACAAATGTTATGAGTTTTTGAGAAATTTCATTACAAAATTTAGATAATGTGATAATGACATTTAACCTTTGAATACATATTAAATGTCATGTCTTTATAGCTTTCAAGTGATACCTCAATTGACCTTGTACGTGTACTAGTTTTTAAGATAAATACAATTAAGTTAACCGACCTCGTGAGTTTTCACCTATTTTTTCTCTTTATAACCCGTCATATTTCGGGAACCATATTAACTAGATGTCCAGAAGTTTTTAAGATAAATACAATTAAGTTAACCCACCTTCGTGAGTTTTCACCTATTTTTTCTCTTTATAACCCGTCATATTTCGGGAACCATATTAGCTAGAGGTCCAATATTTATAAATTGACTTAGTTTAATATGGTACAGCATTTGTACCAAATTTGAATTATTTCTGAGAGGGTAGGGGAAATCCGTTCGTTGATTTTAAATGGAATATCCCTATACGAAATGTTTTGAAGAAAAATGCAATTTATTATTTTTGCATTTTTCACTGCATTTAAAAAAATATATTTTTTTATAAAAAGACTGAACAGCCATTGAATAAATATTAAAATACTTATTGTCCATGAACAAGTCAACTTGAATGTCGTTTAAGATTTTGTTGCAATAACCGGTTAAAGTTTAAAAATTGAGAAAAAATGGAATTTGTGAAATCATATTTAATAAAAAATGTTTTATTATCATTTTAAAATATTAAAATTACTATAGATTCTACTCATTTCGACAATGGTATTACTTTTCGGTGCCTTTTTGATTTTTGAGATAAATAAATTTTTTAATGAATTTCAACTGTATAAAAATAATTCACTTTTTATTTTAAAAAAATATTAATTATAACAGTATTTACTGTTATTTCTAAATATATGATAACTATTATTAAGTACTAGGGTTTGTAAACATACTATTTCTAGTGCGAACTGTGTTAGTACTTTTTGTACTATTACATTAAAATATTAATTAATTTCAATCAATATTTCAATCGTTCTTTTTAAATAACATAATTTAAAACCTTATAATAATGCATCGACCATATATTTCATTCACATCATCATTATATTCTGTTGCAATATCTACAGAATAAAAATTCTATAGAAATATGTTAATAAATAAATGAATATATATGAATGAATATATATGAATACAGTTAAGTTTTTTAAATGCATATATCTCAAAAAGTTTAAAGGACACAGAAGCAATACCATGGTTGAAATAGGTATTCTCTCTAGTATTACCAATGATTTAAAATATAACATTTATTTTTTACTAATTATTCTTTTCCGATAATTCCATAAATTGTCCTAATTTTCTAAATTTTTGAAATTTATGAGATTATATTAACCAAACCATAAACGATCGTCTATTGTAGTACTCGTCTGGTTAGTGCGTTGGACTACGAGCGAAAAGTCGTTGGTGATTTCGACTACGAGCAGAAAGGTCCGCGGATCGATCCCCAGCGACGCTAGAAAAACGTCGCATATAAATACGAAAAACGTTTTTCTATGCGACGCTAATCATATGAATGAAAAAGGGAGAATTTTGAACCGAACAGTGTAATCTTTCGATTCGAAATACAGAAAGTACTTAAAAATAGTAAACTATTTTAACTAATTTTTATTTTGAAGACAGTCGAAACAACTATGCTGGCGAATTAAATCCTGGTTTCGAATAGCGATAAAACTGGAACCGTTGTCTCTAAATGTAACCTTTATAACCATTAATAATAACAAAATACATAAATAAATATAATTGAACACCCTAACATTTTTTCATTTGGGTCTAAAACTAACATTTTTCACTATTTTTTGCATTCATTACAATCAAAAATTTCAATCATATAAAATCCATTTCCCCGAGAATAAATATTTTTACAAAATCTGAATTCGATTAAACTAACAGTATAAAATCCACTCAAACGATTGAGTTTACATAAATCCACGTTCCTAAATTGAATTCATTTTTAAAATTTTTATTTATTAAAAATCATATATAACTTTAAAAAAATGTGTCCACTATAAACTATTTTTTTTTAATTATAATTTTTTTATAAAAAATTGTTTTCCACAAAAAATCAATATCACAATAAAAATTTGATTTTTCATTCAAACTAAAATTTTCTAATATTTGTACTAAAAAATAATTTTTCAATAAAAATTATTAAAAAAAATATTTGATGATCAACTGGGGTTTTTATCGCGGATTTTGTGTTTTGGATACCATATATATTTGGATACCCAACCTGAAAACAGATAAATTTGTATATATGAGTTTTGTTTGAGCCGTTTGAGCATTATAATTGTATATTATTCAAACATAGATATGGTTATTTTATGCCTTTGCTATTATTTTTCTTTGATAATATTTTATTCAAATTCTTTAGTCCCGAAATTTTGGGATTGAAAAATAGTCCGGGATTGACATCCCTAGTCTGCTGGTACTCCTTGTTCAAGTGACACAACGTGTAGCATTAAACTTAAGCACCCTATGCTCCTGTGTTGAACCTTGGTGGTTCCTAATGGTCACCAAAAGCTCCATTCAAATCCTTTTAAATATTTTTGGCTAAAGCCTGAAAAATATGTCATCGCACTTTCTTTTACTAAACTTGCATCTGCTCCTGAGTCTACTAATAAAATAAGTTTTCCATTTTTAGCTGCCTCGCAAGGTACTTCAATGAAAACATCAATTATATTAGATAAATTCAAACAATCGTCATTCCAATTGTGTATTATGCAATTTTCTTTTGCATTTAATTTATATTTTAATTCATTGTTTACCTCCTCCAGTTCTTGAAAGTTTAATGGAGTAGTAGATTTGACCACAGTCTCTTTCGACGTCTGATCTACAATTCCTAACTCATTTGGCCCCCATATTACTTTTCTTTTGGGGTCCCCAGTTTATTGGCCTATACTGAGCCCCTCTTAGTTTCCCTGATTATGATTATTATTTGTGACTGATTCAAATTTTGTTTTCGCATAACAATTATCTATTTTATTCCCTTTTCTATCACACCATAAGCATTTCATATTACTTGTTTTTCTTTCTATGTTATTATTATTTTTACTATCATTATTACCTAACTGTGGTTTACAATCTTTCATATTAATATTGGCACATCTCCAATTAGCTTCATGGCCATAAGTTCCACATTCGTAGCAGAAAGGCTCATTTTTCCCACTAATACAATCGTCCATAGTATGTCCTAATTTCATACAGAATGAACATGTCGGAACATTCCTTACATAGGTTAATTTATCATTCTTTTCTGAATTTTCTCTTTGCTTAATTATTTCTGAATTAGTTTCTGCCTCAACATTATATTCGTACTCATTTAATTTTGGTCTTAGTTGCATAAGTAATAGCTTCAACATTTAATGCTTCTTCTAATCAAGCATCTAATGTGACTGACTAATGTGACTACTTAACAATACAATTTTTATTGTTGGATCCTTCACCCCTACTGTAAAAGAGATCAATACTGACTTCTGTAATTCCAATCTGAATACGTCATCATTACCTATCTTTTTACGGTATTTTATACTTGCAATTTCTAATGTCATGGATTGCAACTCGTCTAATCGTCTTCCAAACGCTTTCAAACTCTCTTTACTTTTTTGAAAAACTTTTTTAATCTTTTCTAGTAGTGAATACAAAGAAATATGATTTAAGTATGTATTTTTTGGCAACTCGTATTATTCTTCTATTTTTTGAAAATGTTTTATCCACACCAATTTAGATGCATCTCCCTGCAAATCCAACCTAACGCATTTAATAAATTCCTCATAATCTGATTCTTCAATATTAAGCTTTGTTGTTTCACAGCCTTCAATAAATTTATACATATATATTTAATGTACGCGTTTTCTGTGCCTATTTTAATTATCGGATTTTTATCGATTTATGTAATTAAACATTTATTACTGTATTTATATATATATAAAGATAGCATTTATTATTTTTATGTTTAATAAGAAACATTTTTAAGTTTATTAATTTATATTTATTTAGAACAAAAAATATATTAATGATACCCTTTATATATTTGTATGTTAAAGGATGAAAATTGAAAATTAAATAAAAATACTAATTGACATACTATGTTTAATTTTCTGCAAAGCTATGTATATCTTTTGTTTAAACAGTAGATTGCTTACTAGTTGATTTAATTTTTCTATTAAATTTAATACAGTTTTATTTAGATCATTTTGGTTTATATATATTTTTTTTAATTTTTAATTTTTTTTCTAAATTTTATAACTGAATACTAAATTTTTGTATGTAATTTAATTTTGTAAAATTCTCCAATTTTGTTATTTGTTTAATTACACAACACTATAAAAACATTGCTGTATCAAAATTATTATATTATTCAACATTTTAATTTCACAGTTTTTTTAAAGTTAATTTAATTTCACAATTTTATGAAATTTTAAAATTTTATCATTTATTGCAAAAATATTGTTTTTGCGGGCTCAAGAGATACACAGTGATATGTACTAGGGATTGAAACAAACTGCAATTGACAAAAACAAAAAGTTGTTGGCTGACCGTACAGCTGTTTCGGAAGCTGCCAAACTTTCTCATCAGCGGTCTTCTGCACAACTTATGCGTAGCAGAGCCTATAAGATCATTTTGTGCAATGAACTAAATGCGAATTTTGTTCATGCACAAAACAATCAGGCAAAACATGCAAAAATTGCACCAACTTTATGCTTGTCAATTGTTGTTGTCACATTGCAGCAAGCTTCATATAGGCTGTAGTGTCACTACAGAATCAAGTACGACCACTGCACGCATAAAAATCTCACGATTACATGATATTTTTATGCGCGGTGCCCTGCGAATGTATAAATTGTTGTTTGTTTTTCATCTTAAAATAGATTTATTGCAAAAATATTGTTTTTGGGGGCTCAAGGTCTTGCCAGATACCAAGTGATATGTACTGGGGATTGAAACAAACAACAATTGACAAAAACAAAAAGTTGTTGGCTGACCGTACAGGTGTTTCGAAAGCTGTCAAGCTTCCTCATCAGCGGTCTTCTGCTTTGTATCTGGCAAGACCTTGAGCCCGCAAAAACAATATTTTTGCAATAACTCTATTTTATGTCGCAAAACAATCAACAATTTATCATTTATTTAAAATGTTCAATTGCCTGTTTTTCAAATGTCTAATTTTATGATTTCAAAATTCTCAAATGTTTCTTTTGTTTTATATCACACAAATTATTTTTTTCTGCGCACATTTTTTTCACTGTTTTTCACAATACTCACGACTCCTAAAAAAATATTGTTTCCTCGTTCATATACTTCAAATCTTCATCCAGTTCCTTGGGATTTGATGTTTGGTTCGAAAACCGGCTGCGCCAAATGTTGTAATTAAAATGTCGGTTGCTTAGGTTTGAGGCCAAATGTCGCAACGTTCCATTTATAATTACCCATGATGTCCTACCAGTGAATGTCCAACGTTGAAGTTCCATTTTTACTATCATTAAATAATTAATACAAGTCTTTTCTTCTAAGACATACTTTTATTTAATGAAAGTTTTACTTATAAAAGAAACACGTCTGCACTTTAAGGCAGTTAAAATCACTATCCAACTTAAAATATAATCTTAACCTTTACTCATCACCTCGGACGCACCAATATTTACGAACACCAGATAGGAGTGTCATCATATTGTGAAATAATCAAGAAAAGAGGCTTACATTACAACCAATACATTTGTTGTTGTCATCATAAGTGTATAAGAATAAGTGTATCAAATAAGTGTATGAGGAAAATATGAATACATGCATAATGAATGGTTTCCATGTTATCTTTCGCTATCACTCGTCTTCACTATTTCGTTGTGATACCGAGTGATAGCAAAAGTTGAAATGTTTCAACTTTCTCTATCTTTCGTTATCCACCCATGTTATAAGACGGCGAAATAGTGATGACGAGTGTTAGTAAGAGATAGTATGAAAACCAGTAAGAATTTTTAGTGTTACATTATTATGATTCATATGATCTAGCTGTTTACGGACATACAGCTCTATACCATTTACGTAAACTAAAAACATACTTTGCTGCAGCTCAGTACAGTATTGGCGCATTCAGATCCACACCAATTGCCAATATTCGTACAAAGACTGGTCTCCCTTCAATTGAAGATAGAATTAAAACTCACACAGCATCACTAATTCCCAAATTACTTATTCCAAATGCATGTTACAAAACAGACCACCGTGGCATTTTAAAACACACAGCATCATTGATTCCTTAACCTATTTTCAAAAGGATTATACGAACACAAATAATTACACATTACTCTTTCAAGAAATATCTGAAAAATACAAAAATTGGAAGATGTATTTCACAGATGGTTCCTTAACAGATTCTAGGACATGTTATGCAATTTTCGACCACATATTCAGCTTAATAGCTTTTGTTCGGTGTTTACTGCAGAATCAGAAGCTATACTTTAGGCTTAAAAGGAATATATATAATATGTACATGTAAAGGTAAATATATAATATGTACAGATTCACTATTCACGATTCAAGCAGTTCAAAATACACTGCACCATAATCAAACAATAATTTCCATACATGATACGCTTACTTTATTCCAAAAAAAGCTTAAGATAATGTGTATACAAAGTCTTGTCAATATAAGAGGCTACGAAGCTGCAGACAAGGCCGAAAAATTTGCAACACTTGCTCCAATAAAAATACATACAACTGCG
Source organism: Dryomyza anilis (assembly GCA_951804985.1). Classification (NCBI taxonomy): domain Eukaryota; kingdom Metazoa; phylum Arthropoda; class Insecta; order Diptera; family Dryomyzidae; genus Dryomyza; species Dryomyza anilis. The sequence continues at coordinate 39,711,666 of OX638132.1, read as the reverse complement.
ATTTAAAAACTGCAATACATAGATTTTATTTCGATCAACGCCGTTATAAATGGGACAACTATTCACACATTTATAAAGAAATAAATCCAGACGGAACTTCCGCTACTTTCCCTTCTGACTGTAGCCGAATACACATTCAAAAATTTGCTAGACCACGCATGGGTCACTCATTAATTACACATGGATATCTTATGAAAGGAATACACACAATAACATGTCCACTCTGCCATAACAGAATATTTCTATGAAGCATCATTTTGACGATTGCAACGTGATCAATTCATATAATAATAATAGTTTGTCACTACAGTCCTATAAGAACTTTGGCCGAGCTCTCTCACCATTTGAGCTGTGCGTGTTATATTTGTACTCATAGTGGTGGCACCTACAGTTTATTGCCGACTCCGAACGGCGGGTGAGAGTTTTTCATAGGCAATGTTTTACTCTCGTAGGTTTGCCGAGAGGTAGCGCAGTATAGAAAAATGTTTCTATGAAAAGATGTTGTCAGCCCTAGTCCTGGCTTGAATCGGGGACATTTCGGTTCGCAGTCCAACGCACTAACCACTGAGCTACCGCGGTGGTTAGTGCACACTAAAAAACATAAATATCAATGACACCCTCAGTGTTCCATCTAGAACAAACATTACTACTATAATCGATTTACTAAAATTTTGTGGAATTTACTTTAAAATCTAAATATTATACAACGTATTAAATTTATATTAAAATATTGTATCTCTATCAGGCTATCATAAGTTTATTTTTTGTAATTTTATTCAATCAATAAATTTCATGATAATAATAATATTTATTTTCTGTAACAAATAGAGCAATAATTTAAATATAATGAATTTACATTAAATACATTGAGTCCTTACCAATGGATCGTTTAATAATGTGGATTAGACTATCACAAAAAATGCATGCGACCATTTTGAACAAACACGCAGAATGACGCACAAAACGAACATGTTTTTATACGTGCTTATGTATTTTATGCCACTTTTATTATTATAGGTGGAAATCATTAAAATATTTGTGTATTCTATTTAAAATAATAATATTACTTACTTACTTATTTATTTGGCCATTACAACCCATGTTGGTCTCGGCCGCAGCAATTATGTCTCGCCAGTGGCTTCTCCATTGAGCGCGCTGGCGCCAGTTTTGCACCCCAAGTGTTGCCAGGTTGTCTCGCACTTGGTCGCTTTACCGGAGATTCGGACGTCTTCTCCTACGTTGACCACCACTGGGTACAGATTTGAGTACCTTTTTTGCTGGAGCGCTTTCATCCATACGTTCGACATGTTCAAGCTAGCGTAAGCGCGGGATATTAATGTGCCTGACTATGTCAATGTCGGCGTAGAGCTCATACAGCTCGTCGTTCCATCTGATTCTGTACTCGTTTTCAACGCATATCGGTCCATAGATTTTCCGAAGAATCTTTCTTTCGAACGCTCCTAAAGCTCGCTCATCGGTGTTGGCAAGCGTCATAGAGGAGGACTGGCATGATGAGCGTAATTTTTGTCCGTCGAGAGAGGTTCTGCTCGTCAATTGCCTACTGAGTCCAAAGTAACACCTGTTGGCAAGAGTTATTCTTCGGCTAATCTCCAGGCTGACATTGTTTTCCTTGTTGATGCTGGTACCTAGGTAGACGATGTCCTTCACAACTTCGAAGTTGTGGTTGTCAATAGTGACGTGTTGTCCAAGACGCCGGGACTCTTTATTTATTGACACTAGGTACTTCGTCTTATTCTCGTTTACCGTAAGACCCATTCGACGCGATTCCCTCTCTAAACTGGAGAATGACTGCTCGTACGCTCTGCTCAATGATGTCGATATCATCAGCGTACACGAGCAGCATGGAACTCATGTTGAAGATAGTCCCATTGTGATGCGAGTTGTGCAGCTCTTACAATCTTCTTCATTATTAGGTTGAAGAAGTCATACGATAGGGAATCGTCTGAAACCTCGTTCGTAATTAAACGTATCGGAAAGGTTGTTCCTAATTCTCACTGAGCAACGTGTGTCGCTCAGGGTCAAAGCCTTATAAGTTTCGCAGGTATACCGAACTCAGACATGGTGACGTATAGGCGACTCTTTATCGGAATTTCGAAGGCATCTTTGTAGTCGACGAAATGGTGGTGGGTGTCGATCTGCCTCTCTTTGGTCTTTTCCAGGATTTGGCGCAATGTGAAAATAGGTTCTATGGTGACTTGCCAGGTCTGAAGCCGCACTGATAAGTTCCAATCAGTCTGTTGACGATGGGCTTCAGTCTTTCACATAATACGCTCCTTAGAACTTTGTACGAGATATTGAGGAGACTTATTCCACGGTAGTTGGCGCGTATCGTGGGATCCCCCTTCTTAAGGATTGGCAGAGTATACTGAGATTCCATTCGCTGGGCATGCTTTCTTCTGAGCGTATTCTGCTGATGAGCTGGTGCATGCTCGTTATGAGCTCATCGACTCCGGTCTTAAACAATTCAGCAGGCAGACCATCCGATCCTGCGGCTTTATTGTTTTTCAGCCTGATGATGGTTGTGCAAACCTCACCACGGTCAGGCGGCGGTATGTCAACGCCGTCGTCAGCAACTGGGGTTATCAAGCTGTCTTCTCTATCAACGGAGTAGTTGTCATCATCGCCTGCTAGAAGATCGGAGAAATGCTCTCTCCATAATCTCAGTGTACCCTGGACATCTGTTACTAGATTCCCGTCATCGTCTCGACAGGAAAAGGGTACGGTCTTTAAACCTCCGGTCAGACGACTTATTTTCTGAAAGAATGTTCGAGTCTCGTTCCTGTCGCCATGCATTTCAATATCTTCACACTCGCGTCTTTCTAATTATCTTTTCTTGCGCCTGAAAAGATACTTCTCTTCCTTCCTCTTTTCTCTCTATCGCTCCTACGCGGCGTAACTACCGACTGCAGGGTAGCTCTATATGCAGCATCTTTCTCTGCAGTGGCACCAATGCGCGACACTTTTCGTCGTACCACTTGTTCCGTAGTGGGCGTTGAAATCCAAGCAGCTCTTCGGCAGCCGTACGCATTGAGCGAGAGACGTGTGTCCACTGCGCGCATTTATCATCGGGAGGGGGAGTGCCTTGGGCAAGCAGGTGTGAGAGTCGAGCGGCATAGGCTTGTGCGGTCTATTGTGTGTGCAACTTACTGACGTCTAGCTTTCTTTGTGTGGGTTTCCGTTCATTTTTCGCTACATGGAAGTGATCCGAGTCGATGTTGACATTTCGGATCTAACATACGTCCATCACACTAGAAGCGTGCTTTCCGTCAATCACAACATGATCAATTTGCTTGCGCGTGTTCTGATCAGGTGACCGCCACGTGGCCTTGTGAATATTGAGATGCTTGAATCTAGTAGTACTAATTACCATGTTTCGTGCTGCGGCGAAGTCGATCAGCCTCATTCCATTGTCGGAGGTGTTGTCCTGGAGGCTGAATTGTCCAACTGTCGTACCAAAGATATCCTCATGGCCCACCTTGGCGTTAAAGTCGCCAATCACGATTTTAATGTCGTGTCGGGGGCAGCGCTCGTAGGCTTCGTCGAGGAGCTCGTAGAAAGTCTCTTTAGTTTCATCGTCCTTCTCATTCGTCGGAGCGTGCGCACAAATTAGGTTGATATAGAAGTATTTAGAAGTATTTGCTAGTCGTTCGTTCACGGGTGTGAACCAAGAGACAAGGTGGCGGAGTCTCTTGCCGACCACAAATTCACAACCAAATTCATACCTCTCCGCATGGCAGCTGTAGTAGATATCACAGGACGCTTGTTTCGAGCAGCCCTGTCACGCCCATCACATTTCCTACATAGCGGTGATGTCAGCCTTATATTTTTCGAGGGCATCTTCCCTATAAAGGGTTCGGACATTCCACGTGCTTATCCGTAAATCATAATCCTTTATACGTTTGCGTATGTTGTCATCGTGTTTTCGTGTTTCGAGTCTGTATTCGGAGGCATTTTGTCCGTATTCGCTGACTTTCTTTTTTCCGTAGCGGGTTTCAAGCACAACGCCGTTTTGGAGGACCAATATATATTGAAATATTTAAATTTATGGTACTTCTGATCCAGAGTCGGTTAGAGCGCGAGTCAGGAACATTTCGCCGCCGTACTCTATGTTGAGCATTACTGTTCCAAGAAGAATGTTTCTTCGCTGTCTTGGGTAGGTCTTGAGTCAGTAGACTGTATTAGGGTCGTGAAAGCTTGCCGCTAAGAAGTTGATGGCTGATCAGATTAATATGAAGCTGTACTTGTGCTAGGGCGGTCTTTTGGCTCTGCTTTCGGGTCGATGCTAAATGTTAAAGCGAATGATGCTTTTTGCTACAAAAGCGACATTTATATCCGCTCTTACAGTCCCTGATGCTGTGAGATACTGCTAAACAATTAAAACCGCACTCAAATCTTTTCATAGCATCCTGTCTATCCTCTACTTTCATGGATATGAATCTGGGGCACTCACAAAGAATGTGCTTACCATTGCAAATTCTGCAAATGGCATCAACAACTTCTCATTTTGATGGCTTGGTATGAATGGGTCTTGGCTCAACAAATCTGCGTCTTGTCATTTTTGATGTAAATGGATTTTGTAAAACATTGGTGAAATGAGTTCACACGTTTGTCTCCCCAAGTTTTGGGTCCAGCATTACTGGAATCCGTCTCTTGGCTAATCTTCGTGTAAGGTGACGGGCAAATGAAAACTCGAGACAAAACGAAAACTCGAAACAATTTAAGTTTAATGAAAAGTATTTATTGATTTATAAATATAAATGCAATTTGTATTACAATGTATTTGACATGTTTTACTTAAGTATTTTGTTCAAACGTTTGAGTCTACTTTAACGAATGTGAAAAATACGTTGCAGCCAAGCGCAGGCGAAGTTTTTGAAAAAGATGATGCAATAGCATGCGTAGGCGAATTGTGTAAAACATCTGTTGTGCATGTGCAGCGAATTTTAGGTGGTGTTGCCAACGTATGTTTATTTTAAAGAAGATTTTAACATCCCACCCTCCATGAATCCTTAGTCTGGAGAGGATTCATCAAACATTAAGGCGACAAGCATCGAAGCAAGGCGTCGTAGTGTACCTTGCGAAGTGCGAACTTCTGCGGAACGCACTTGCCCGTCCTTAGCTGTGAATACTTGGGTAATTGTACCCTTTTACCATTGGCTGCGTGGCTGGTTAGAATCAAAAATAATTACTAGTTGTCCTGGCTTCAGTGGATTAACTTACTTTGTCCATTTTGTCGAATGCACAAGTTGCGGTAGATATTCGACTCTCCACCTCTTCCATATTCTATCTTTGAGATTTTGGGATATTCTCCACTGCTTGCGAAGCAAACTTTATCCTTTTCAGTGCATGGAGTCTGTGTTGAATTCATACAGCCGAGGAGGAAAAGGTTTGGTGTTAAAGGTTCTTCTTCGCCTGGTAATAGAGGCAAATCTGTAAGCGACCGACTATTTATTATAGTTTCTGCCTTTATTAAGGCACTTCGAAATGTCCCAACATAAGCCGCTTCTTTTAGAGTTCTGCTTAAAAAACGCTTAACACTGCATACGAGGCGTTCCCAATTTTCTGCCGCATTTCATTTATAAGTAAATAATCGTTTTGGTGATGTCGTCTTCGGTGAATTTGATCCATAACCAGTCGCGTTAAGTGATGATCGTATGGCAAAATTATAGAGCGGCGGGCTGACAATGGTAGGCAATACGCATCGTCTATCCTTCCTTTAACTCTCAGTATGTCATTTTCATCAATATGTGGCGTCAACTGTTCAATGTTACTTCTTTTAGGTACACAGCCGTCGCGACGCAAAGCGTCGATTTCTTCAAAAAATACGGTCTTCTGAACCTGTCGGCAAATCTCAATTTCGGCATTTTAAATTTCCATTGCGCTTAACTCATCTTTTTTGTGACAAGTAGGGGTTGACTTATTTATGAACCGATGCACCCAAGCAAAACATCGCAACATCTTTAAGTACGATGAACATTTAGAATAGTTGAAAAGGCTCTCGTAGCCACGGTAGCTCAGTGGTTAGTGCGTTGGACTGCGAGCCGAAAGGTCCCCGGTTCAAGCCTGAGCTGGGGCTAACAACACCTTTTCACAGAAACATTTTTCTATACCGCGCTACCTCTCGGCAGTAAATGGCAAACCTCCGAGAGTAAAAAAACATTGCCTATGAAAAAGCTCTCACCCGCCGTTCGGATTCGGCAATAAACTGTAGGTGCCACCACTATGAGTACAAATATAACACGCACAGCTCAAATGGTGAGAGAGCTCGGCCTAAGTTCTTATAGAACTGTAGTGCCAAACTATTATATTATTAATATTATTAAAAGGCACTCACCCTTTTCTTTAATTGTCAATATTCGTTTTGTAGTTTCTTCGGTACGACATTGGTCTGATTTCAGCGAATTTGTTTCTTGGGTAGAAAATTTGGACCACGAATCCATCTTGAGTTATCGAGTTTAAGAGGCAGTACAGCTCTCGTAGCTTCTGTTGTAAAAGTTAGATTTGTAAAGTAAGAGTTGATTTATTTTATATTTGTTTATTTTACAATTTAATTAATCAAAAGACACTTTTTTATTTTTAGAGTTGAAAAGACACTTTTATTAAATTTACTATTGAAAAGACACTTTTACTATTTTAGTACCTCCACTTGAGGTTTTAAATTGCAACGAAAGGTATTAACAATACCTTCGTTGCACGCTTTTCTTAAATTCTATTCTCACTATGTTCTAGTGAGTTTTCACTTTCACTCAATTTTGGTGTACGTGACTTTTGAAGAAAGTCCGACTTGCAGTTTTTGGCTGACACCAATTGCGAAATATCAAAATTGTTGGCAAACGCTGCTCTGCTTATTTTAACATAGACCCAAAATTATGCAATGGAAAATTGTATTGCAAACCTCTTGAAAGAGGTGTGGTCTAAGTAAAGATTTAGCGCTTTGCCAAATTAGCTTCTGTTAACTGTGCAAGCTAACCTGAAAGAGGTGTGGTATAAGCATAGCTTTAGCGCTTGCCAAATTATTATCATTGTTGCCAACGTGAAGCGTTGTTGAATATATAGAAATGATGTTTTCTTAGAGTTAATATTAAGATTAATAATAATATGTTTGTTTTAATATGGTGATAATAAATATAATATGTTATTTTATCTTAAGTTATCTATAAAAATATGTTTGAATAATTAAATGGGTTTCAATAATAATAATGATAATAATATATATTTTTTTTTAGATAGATATCTTCTTTTTTATATATATGTATATTTTTTTTCTTCTTTTTTTTATGTATTGTTATTATTTGTTGGTTTTTTTTTTGTTTTTTTTATATATATTTTATTTTTGTGTTTTGTATATATATTTTTTTTTTAATATCTTTCGTTTTATACTTGTGTAATATTTGTTCATACTTATAATGATAATCTAACCGATTTAATACTTGTAATTGGATGATAATTATTATTTATATATATATATATATATATATATATATATATATATATATATATTTATATATATATATATATATATATATATATATATATATATATATATATATATATATATATATAGGTTTATCTGGTTAAATTATTTTACTTAAACGTGTTTTGCATGTGTGTGTGTGTTTGTTGGTATTTTAAAATGAATATATTGATTTTATATTTGGGTTAGAGAGGTGTAAATAATTACATGAGTGACTTTTGTATGCCCTACTGTTGGACCAGATTTCTCCTCTTGCTCTTCTGTGTGTTGGGTCGGATTTGCCTTGTTCATCTTCAATGTTTCGTTGTATGTAGTGTGTTGGATCTGTTGGGCTTCGATGGTTCTTGTGAAATTTGCTAATGGTGTTATCTCCAGTAGACGTCGTCATGTTGATACGCTGGACTCTTAGTCGTTCAAGAGAGCTTTGGTCCCGTTGACTTGGTTGACGATTCGTTCTAGATGAGTGTTCTTTTCTGCGATATGTCAAACATTTTGAAAAATTCTTGGTGCTCATGTCACTTTATGTAGCCTATATATTTCTGAATTGTTGATATCAGTAAACTGCTGGGCATCTGCTTCACTACTTTTTTGTGGAACATCTTGGTGCTCATGTCGTTTTATTTAGAATATTATAGATTTCTGAATTGTTGATACCAGAAAATCGTTACTGCATCGCTTCTTCTCTATGTGCGATGGAAGACATAATAATTTGACTTTTTATATACATTTTCAAGATCAATGTTGAATATTGTTTTCTGCATCTTGTTTCTGGCAGTTGTAGTTTTATGATAAAAATTCAATCACTGCAATCTACTTGTGCTTGGTATAACAACAAGTTTCCCTAGTGCATTTACGTCTTCAAATATGCTGCCACTCTGCTTCATTTCTTCGTTTTTCTTTTCTTTATATGAATCTGCTGGACATCTGCTTCACTTCTTCTTCTTCTTGATAACACCCAGAGCTCCTTCCACATGTCCCCATTAAAGTCCCAAGACCCCAACGATTATCTATGCGTCTTCTGAGTATCCAGCGCTGTTGGTCACTCTAAATAACAATTTTTGTGCACTCGGATATTTTAAATTTACATGAATATTTTACAAACAAGTAATTTAATTTTGTTTTTAAACTCTTCCAAATGTGTGGTACTAACTTTTATAAACTTAATATAATTTTCGTAAATTATATAATGGTTTATGTACATTCGTCACAAGAAAAAGATTGATCTTAAGATATTTAAATTACTTGAAATAAGGTATGGTACATTATTTGAACTATTACTATTTAGTGTGGTACTCGTTTATGTAATGTAAAGTATAGTTGTTTATGTATGCAATAACATTTAAATTAAATGTTGTTTGTAAGTGTTTTAACTTATTTGAAACACAGTTATTTAGTGTAGCACTAGCTTTAGTGTAATTTTAATGTATTATGTCCTTAGAACAATGGCTAAGATCGTCGTCTTATAAGCGGAGGGACTCAATGCGGTGGACTCAATCCCCCTTCAATGCGCAAAATTAAAAAAAAAATTATTTCACATAATTTTTTTTTTATTTCATATAATTTTTTTTTTTTATATAATTATATATGTATATAGAATATATTGTACATTAAATATATTGTATATACATATATTTATTATTTTTAATCTTCTCAAAAATTGTTGAATTAATTATATATGTGTATATATATATTTTTTTTTAATCTTATTTTTTTTAATTATTTAATTTCGAATACAAATTTGTATATCTCTTTTTTAAAAATAAAATGTTAGATAAAAATAAATTTTTTTTTCCTTTTTTCTTTAATTTTTTTTCTCTTTTTTTTCTTCATTAAAAAAAAATAATAGTTAATATCTGATATTTATATATTTTTTTCTTATCTTTTTTTTATATATTTTTTTTCTTCTCTTCTTATTTTCATCTTTTTTTTTCTTTAATAAACATTTTTATTCCTCCTTTTTTTTAATTTTAGTTCTCCTTTTTTTTCATATATATTTTTTTATCTCTTTTTTTTTCTTTAAAAATTGAATAGTTAATATTATTATTATTTTTTTCTTCTTTTTTCCCTCTTTTTTTTAATTTTAATTTCCCATTTTTTTTTTCATGTTCATAATTTTTTTTCTCGTGTTATTATATTTTATTTTTCATTCTTTTTTTTTCTTTAAAATTTAAAGATTCCTTTAAAAAAAAAAAAAAAATATTAATACCTATATATATATATTCTCCTTTTTATTTATTTTACTAATGTTTCCTCTTTTTTTTCCGATTCAAATATTAAAACTTTTTTTTTTAATTTTAACTGCACTAAATATTTTAATGCATAAATCCCTATTTTTTTAAATTTTAAATTCTTTGTTTTTGTTTTATTTTTAATATTTTTTAATAATTAAATATTTAAATTTTAACTGTACTAAATATTTATATATCTCTCTTTTTTTAAAATTTGAACACTAACTGATATTTTTGTTCTTCTTTAAGTAATTTAAATTATTATAAGTAAGTTCTTCCAATTCATTTAAAATTTATTTGTTATATTCAAACTTATTCAAATTGAATTGTATTAATATACAAAAGTACCTATAATTTCTCTGCATGTAAATAAATATAATTAGAGTTGCGATTTATTTTCTAAACATGTTTAATATTTTATTATATTATTTTTTTGTACTTATATAAGTCACATTATATGAAACTTCCTACTGGCATGACGGTAAAATTGAATTATATTTATTTGCATTGTTTATGGTATCAAAAAAAAACTGCAAGATCTGCATTTATATGTCAGCTATTAACGCTTGCTTAGTGTATGATATACATACGTTCGTACAAATTCCATATGTGCTTCAGCATGAAACACGGGGGAATGACCCTTTTCAAGGTTTGATAGCTTGCGCTATTAATATAGGTCAGTAATGCAATTGTTGGTTTTGCATTATCTGTATTGAATTCGACAATTTTATGACTAACATTGATTTAATTTTAAATTAATGCAATTGGTTGCATGTGCTTAATTTATTTTTTTTCTCAATTGATGATTAACTTTAAAATTATAAGTTATTTTCCTAAAATAGTTATATATATATTTTTATTATTTTTTTTTATTACTAAATTATTGTTTTTAATATGTCCTATGTTTTTTATTTTTTTATTATTATATTTTTTCTTTTGTTTGTTACTTACTATTTTCCTAAACTATTTATATTTATTTCTTCCTCTAAATGATGAGTTATAATATTTTTAGTTTTAACGGCATACACTATTTGTGATAAGCCTTTAACAAATTATTGCGAATTTTCTTATCTTTGTTTTTGATCAATATCGTCGTGGTCACTGGCCCACTTCCCTCTACGACCACGTAGGGTCCCTTCTAAATTGGAGAGAACTTATTCTTCCTAGTTTGGTTTTTCATTAAAACCATGTGGTGTGGTTTGAATTGTATAGAGTTGAGGTTCTTGTCGTATTGTTTTTTCGACATCTCCTTGGCCCTACATTGATTTTGCCTGACGATCTCGTGTGATCGCTGTATTTGGTACTTTAGTACCTTATTGTAGTCTTCTGCGTTATATAAAGGTGAACATTTACGCTATAAATTCGTAGGCATGTCGAAGTCAAACCCGTACGAAATGGTGTTTGACCCGTCGACGTATGCACCGAGTTATTATGAACATGCATTGCAGAATTTAACCATTGGTACCAGTTTGACCCATCCTCTTTAGCAAAACTACCTAAATATTCAGCTAGTGGACGATGACTTCGTTCCAATGACCCATTAGCCTGAGGATGGTAGGTGATATGACGTGTAACTATTTCGTTGAAGAATGCTTTTGCTACTGTGCTAGCTTTAGAAAAATCGTCCTGAAACGTTAAGATGTATTTATTCCCTGAAATGGTTTCAGGCAGATGTACAGGTCCATGTACACTTTGTCAAAGGGTCTGACTGTCGTATCAGTTATAACCATTGGCATCTTCGTCAGCCTTGAACTATTGTTACCTGACATTTTGAACAATTTTTCACATAATCCTTTATTTGCTTCTGCATACCCTTCCATCGGTACTGTTGCCGAATTCTTAAAAATGTTTTTACGCCCCCTTGGTGACCACCTAACGGTGAATCGTGAAAATCTTTAATTACCGTCTCTATGTCCCGAGGTTCAGTTAGAATTATTATATTGTCATTTTCCTTTGTTATCGAATCGCCAGGATCGCATTCCGACTGTTTCTTATCGTCTTCCTTGTCTCTTTTCATGGTTTTTGAACGTGTTTGTACTACAACTACTTTTTCAGTATTATTCGGTATGCGGCTAAGCGCATCCGCGTTTAAATTACTTTTTCCCGCTTTATAATGAATTTCGAAATCATATTCCGATAATTTATGTCGGAAACGCGCAAGACGTGATGTCTGATCTTTTAAATTTGCTATACCCTTTAGGGGCTGATGATCTGTATAAATTTTAAATGGTCTTCCCAAAAAATATGCCCTAAAATTTTTTGTTGCCCATACAATTGCCAAAAATTCTTTCTCTATAGTAGAGTAGCGTGTTTCCGCATCGTTAAGAGACCTACTGGCAAACGCGATCGGACGGTCGCTTTCAACTTCACCTTGCGAAAGAACCGCACCAATTGCTTTGTTGCTGGCGTCCGTCGTGAGCAAAAAGGGTTCGTTAAAATCCGGGTACGCTAGTATGGGTGGTGACATAATTGCCTCTTTAAGTTTTAAAAACGAATTCTGACAATTATCATTCCATATGAACTTAGCGTCCTTTTTAAGCAAACAGTTTTTTGGTAATGACAATTTCGCCATACCTCCTATAAATTTTATGTAATAATTAATTAAGCCTAAAAATGCTTGAACTTCCCTCCTATTTTTCGGAACTGGAATATTTTTTACACACTCTACTTTGGCTGGGTCTGGTAGGGCACCTAACTCAGAACACTTATGTCCTAAATATATAACCTCGCGTCGCAAAAACTGACATTTCTCTGTATTTAATTTCAAATTATGTTCTCTCAGCTTTTGCAAAACCTTGCATAGCCTATGCTCGTGTTCTGCTAAATTATTTCCATAAACCACTATGTCGTCTAAATAAACGAAACAGTCAATAAACCTGTTAGTGTGTGGTTCATTATACTTTGAAAGTTGGCAGGTGCCCCCGTTAAACCGAATGGCATTCTGTTAAATTCGAAATGACCAAGTCCTGTACTGAAAGCAGTTTTTTCTTTGTCACTATCTTCAACTACAACCTGATGGTAACCACTTGCTAAATCTAGTGTTGAAAAATACCGACTATGACCTAACTGGTCTAAAATATCATCTATTCGTGTTATAGGAAATACCTGTTTGATGGTGACGTCATTTAATTTTCGGAAATCTATAACCAGTCTCCATTTCTTATTGCCATCTTTATCGCTCTTTTTAGGTACCAATAATAATGGGGAATTCCAAGGCGACATGCTTGGTGAAATAATTCCATCGTCTAACATCTTTGATACTTGTCTATTAATCTCATTTCTATGCATATGAGGAAGTTTATACTGTTTCTGATTTATTGGTGGCTGATTCCATTATGTGGGTATTTCATGTTTTAATATCGGAGTGAATGTTAATTCATCCCCTTCCAAATGAAAAACTTCATGATATGACAAGCAAATATTTTGCAAAGATGTAACTTCTTCTTTATTTAATGATTCATCGATCTTTACATTTCCTAATAATCTATCAATTCTATTTTTTATATTAACCGAGTTTATTGTATTTATTGTAAAACTCGTCTTTGTTGCTTCTTTATATTTGTTAAAATTTGAAAATTGTGGCTTGAAATTGCTATCAATGGTCACCTCCTTATCGGTGGCATTTAAAATTGATGAATATACTCTATTTCTTCTAACGTTTGTTAAACTCTCTCCCAAATATACTCCTGGCTGAATTTACTGTTTGTGCAATAAAACTATAGGAATTCTTGTTCTTAACGGCAGTGATACAACCATGGCTGTTCTGGGCTGTACGCTGATTTGTTGATTAAAATTTATATTTTCTATGTCTTGTAATGATTTTAATGGAAATTTAACAAGATTATTTTTGTCTTCATCAAAAAATGTATTTTTTTTATTTAACGCATTTATTATAGATCTGTTCCTTGTTCAAGTGACACAACGTGTAGCGTTAAACTCAGGTTTTCTATGTTTGTGTGCTGAATCTTAGTGGAGCCTAAGGTTCTAACACATCCACCAAAAGCACCACTCAGATCTTTCTGAATATTTTTATTAAAATTCGGCAAATGTGCCATCCTATTTTCTTTAATCAGACTGGCCTCAGCTCCAGAATCCACTAACAGAGTAAGTTTTCCATTTTTTGCTGCCTCGCAAGGTAATTCAATGAATACATCAATCGTATCGGATATCTTGAAACACTCTCCATGCCGGTTAAATATTTTACGATGCATGCCTAATTGTGAAGTTAATTTTATTTTTCTCGACATAAATTTACTCTTAAAATTATTAGCAATTGAAGACAATTTAATTTTACAAATCGTGAATTTATAATACATTTCTGACGATAAAACGCACATAACGCTAATAATAAAAATAAATATTGAAATTACTACAAATTATACTCGCCCCTGTACGGAATGTATCCACAGTCTTGCCAGACGTTTGATCTACAATTTCCAGATTTTCAGGGCAGTTAATTACGACTTCCTTTCTATTTGATTTACCGATTCAATTGGTTTTACTTTATTTGTTTTTTTTTTTATAATTTGTTTATTTTTAATTTCCATAATTCCTATACTCTGTTCATTATTCGTGTCAAGTTGTGTATTATTACTATTTAGTTCATTATATGTTTTTGTTGGAATATTTCTATCTTCATTTATATGTATTTTTACCTTTTGTTCTACATTTTCTGCGTTAATAATATTCGCTGTTTTATTTTGTTGTAGTGTGCTATTTGGAACTTCTACAACTACTGGCCTTACTACACTATTTGCTATGGGTCCCCAGTTTAGTGGCCTTGACTGGGCCCCTGGTAGTTTCCCTTCGGAGTGCTATTATTGTACCATGCATACTATTTGCGTTTGGCATAACAATTCATAATAACATGTCCGTCCATTCTACACCAAGTGCAATATTTAGCAGGCCTGTTTGCAAAATTCCCATTACCATTATTTCCTTGAAAAACTTGTGTATCGCGTTTAACACGACAATCCCCCTCGACGTGTCCCCCTCTATGGCACTAATCGCATCTCAATCCTGGAGCACCCCCGCCTTGGTTCTGGATACCACCTTGACTATTTACCTGAGGTACGGGTGGCTGACTTCCTTGGGGAGCAGTATGTCCTGGAAAAACATTGAAAAACAATGAATATATTGATTTTTATCATACCGGCTGCGCCAAATTTATTATTTTTATCACCAGCTTTCAGTGCTGCGAAAAACTGATACGTTTTGAATATAAATATTTGTTTGATTTTATAGTGTTATCGTTTTATATTTAATGAAAATTATAATTTGCATACTAATAGCATGAATTATTTTATTATACACTGGAGGGTCCGGAGTTCGGATTCGCAGTGTGTATTTTATTTTATTTATTGTCATATTTT
Organism: Dryomyza anilis; assembly: GCA_951804985.1. NCBI lineage: Eukaryota > Metazoa > Arthropoda > Insecta > Diptera > Dryomyzidae > Dryomyza > Dryomyza anilis. Next base: position 39,696,571 of record OX638132.1, on the reverse strand, counting down.
ATTATTTTATTTTAAATAATATTTCGTAGTACATTTTTACTTTTCATATTATTTTAAATTATATATAATAATAACACTTACTCCATTTCAAGTTTATCCTTTTTATACCCTACACTAAGAGTGAAAGGGTATATTCAGTTTGGTACGCCGTTTGTAACACCCAGAAGGAAGCATCTCCGGTATGGAAAAGTATATATATTCTTGATCAGCATGACCTCCTGAGTTAGCCTGTCTGTCCGTCTGTCTGTCTGTCTGTCTGTTGAAATCCCTACTACTTTTAAAATTGAAGAGCTAGATAAATGAAACTTATAACTTAGATTACTAATATACCTACGCTGTATGTGCGAATTGGCGAGATCGGTCCACTGTGACCTATGATCCGACCACTTATGTTCAAATACCTCATATAAAATGTACATATAAAGATCAATTTTTATGTATACGTGCTTAGGTAAACTTTTTTGGTCAAATATATATTGATATCATGCTCAAATACATGATAATAATGTTTTCCGGCGAAAAGACTTGTGGTTCACATTTGTAAATATGGGTATCAAATGAATGGAAATTCGTCAGCGATTGAATGTTTGTAGTTATTTTCAGGATTCGTATACTCTGGTGACCTATATATCACTTTGAATGGTAACCACACATATGTGTAGGGTATTTATAGTCAGCTTAGACCGACTATAATTTTGATAATCCTAACTATCATAATTACACCTACTTTAAAATTTCCCATGTAATCTAACCTTCCCAACTGGTTATAATTTTTATTTCCTTTTACTGTTCCACTTCTTGGACTCACTTCTTAATCTAATAACAACTCTCTTAAAAACTAAATAACTACAGCTTATATACTAATACTTAATCTAAGTTTCAATGCTACTTTTCCAGTGTCTTTTGCTGCTTCAGCCTAGAAACATAATTTTGGCCAATCACATTGTGTTTTGCTGCTTATGCCCAGAAGCATAATTTTAACTAATCGCAAGTTCCGTAAAGAACTCAAGTTTGATCCACAACTCGACTTCTTAACGCTGACCGTGAAAGCAACTCTTGCATAATCAGCAACCCGCGATGACATTGAATTTAGACCATCGCAAAGTCATTGAATTGAAGTCATCTTTGTTTGCAAACAAATTGCACCACGTGCTTATTTTCTTCAAGCTAGCAACTTGACGCTGCTGCGAATTTGGTTTATAGTTACAATTGCTGACTAAGTAAATTGTCGCCGCTTATTTTGGCAACGACCAAAAGGTGTGTCATCAAACCAACATCATTTACTTTATGTTTTAACAACAATTAGAATGCATATAATATTATTTAAATATTTAGCAATTAATATTTAGCAACAGCAAATACCCACTAGAAAAATATCAATGAACTGCCATGCTATGAGTGACTGTCATAATGCTAACTCTCAACATTCCTCCCACCTTACAAAAAAAAAAAATTGTTTTTCGACTTACAACAATCTTATACTAACATCTGATACCAATACCTTACACTACTGTACAATACAAACATACTACCGATACTTAATACATACATAACCGCATACTTCAGCTCCGCAATCACCTTGTCTATATATTACAGCTGTTGTTGTCAAGATATCGTGGTCGGTCTCCGTTGGTATATTGGCGGGCTCTGCTGTAAACATAACTCTCGTCACTATTGGCATGGTTGAATTTAATCAAGATATCGTGGTCGGTCTCCGTAGGTTAAATGGCGGGCTCTGCTGTAAACATAACTCTCGTCACTATTGGCATGGTTAATCGATCTTAATATGTGGTAGCGATACTGGTTCTTCAAGTTCCAGATATAAGTTCTTGTGCTTGTCTTCTTTCCTTCGGACTGTGGTTCGCACCATCTTATTTGTTAGTGATGACGTCATCGATCTCACAGTTCTAGGAGCCCCTGAGTAGGATACTTCTCGGGGTCCCGACTGCTCCTGACTCCGTCTAACTTGCTTCCGACACTACATTGCGATGTCGCTTTAGCTTCGATGTGGAAATATGTTCTTTAAGAACCACTCTGATTCGTACGTTATCTTCAGTTCCACTGTTAATTCGCTCAGCAACACTTGGCCCAAAACGTCCAGGTGCAACATGCTATGCTCAGATTCATACTAGCTAACTTTCTGGTTCTGTTTCTGGAGCTTTTTCAGGTTTGTGTTCACAATCTTCTTTATTTCAACACTATGATAGCGAATTCAATTGATGCCATCTCCTTATGTGATTGTGTTCAATTCTGGTGAGTTCCTCTAGTGTAGCGTTCATTCCAACACACAACCCCTCTATCTCTATAATGGTTGCTTGCAACGTTCTGGACAACCTGTCGTAATTACTGGCCATCACCGTTACTTGTTGCTCTATCATATGTTTTACGTAGTTTAACGCATATGTTTTCCGTATGTTTTACGCGTATCGTAGGTTTCTTGTGCATGAACCCTGTACCCTTGACACGAAGTCATCTGTTAACTACAATTGTTCGCTTGAGTCAGTTACAACAAATTTCGTGATTACTGTTCACTCCGCCCTGTACATCCCTATATCTGTTTTCCGATCGAACACGAGTGAATGCTGCTCCAACGCTGTCGGTCTGTGAATTGAATCTACCTGGACCCTCACAATGAGCAGGATTAGCCATATTATTGCCAACTTATTTTTCTAATAAAACTATATCTAATTACTGCCACAATATTTTTAGTATTCAATGAGATTTCGTTGCTATAATTATTTTTACTTAAATCTAATCATTTTCGTGTATTCATCATTACAATCACTCACATATTAAGTGTCTATAAAACATAATTATATTCATATAATAACATCGTTATATCTCTTTCAAAATTATCATTCACATATTACCTTATATAATATTGTACTTTAAAATTTTATAAAATAAAAAAAACACATTTTTCTTATAAATTAACATTCTCTTATATTACGAAGTTTGATATTATCTTATAGTTTGTGTTAATATTTTACAGTATAAGTTGTGGTATGTACAAAATACATGTGTCATATAACATATTTATTTAAGTTTATATTTTTATATTTTAATATCTATTAAACTAATCAGCATAATAAATACGTATATTGGTTTTGTTGTTTCATAAACTGAATAACATATTCTAATAGTAAAACATCTTCCACTTTTTTTTTTGTTTTAAACCTTGTGAAGTTTAGCTTATTTTTAAGCTGTTTATTTTAAAAAATGCTCATTCGACATGTATGCAATTTTAATTTTTATTTATTTTTCATTCTATCGCAATCTCTAACGAAACTTAAGTGATCATCTTAATTTTTCGCTCGAGTTCACCTAATACGATTCGTAATACACGTATGCAATTGATCAAGTTGCAGACTAGTATTCGTCGTATTTAGTGAAATGCTTAAAAACAATTTGCTGCTGTTCTTTTCAAACTATTTAATTAATAGCTTAAGATTAGCATAAAGTCTTACGGATGTCGACTCTTTTCGAAGAGTACATCGAATCCTTACATAAAATGTAATTGCCATTCTCATTTGTTTCTATCCTTAATACAATTATATTATTTAATCTATATTTTAACTATATTTTTGTTTTATATATATTCATTTCCTCAACTTCAATTTCTACATTTTTTTTTTTCCATTCAACATAAACTCATAATTTATTGCACAGGCTAGTAAATTACCGGAAGTAATACTTAGCTGCTTTAATAAAATAAATATCAACATAACAATTGGATCATTTGCTAAAAAGTCTTGTATGCAGTTTGCAACTGTTGTATGCATTTTCTCATAATTTTCATAATATTTCTCTAATCAATTAAGTCAATCATAATAATCTCTTTTGGAGCATATTCTAGCTCTAAAAACTTATTTTTCATTCGTTGTAAACGTATTTATATATTTTTTATAATATTATTTCAAGTCTTTTAATTCAGTCATATTTTTCACTTTACAATTCAAAATTTCTATGCTAGTTATCTACGCTCAGCAGTACTTAGCTATTTGTTCAATATCTCAATTTCGTACAAATATATTTTATCGCATTTATTTCGTATAAAAAACTCGTGTAACGTTTATAATTCTTTCTTATTTATATTTTTCCTAATATTTCTTGTTTTCATAACCTTTAAATTTGGTTCGCCACATGCTAGTAAATTAAAATTAATACATAGCGATCTGTGGGTACCGTTTCTTCTGTTTTCCTATTTCCTATTCATTATCACACAATACTAAACTTTTCGCAATTTATTTATAAATATATTTCCGCATTTTAACAATTAATACATCAATTTCTAATTATGTTATTTTTTCAACAAATTGTTGTGTATTTTCTTTCCCTTTCCTTTTATTAATATTGTCGTTGTCACGGGGGTAGTGACGGACAAAACCTTATAGGGCCCTACCCAAATTGGCGAAAATTTATTTTTCCTATTTTGATTCTTCATTACAACCATTTCCCCAATTTGAAACTCAATGGGATTTAATGATTTATCGTAGCTTGTTTTAGATTTTTCTTTTACCTTTTCTTGATTTTGTCTCACTATTTCATGCGCCCGCTGTATTTGATATTTTAATATTTTGTTATAATCATCGGTGTTATATAGTGGTGAAACTTTACGTTTCAAATTAGTTGGCATATCAGAATCATAACCATATAGTGTTCGGAAAGGTGTTTGCCAATTGACACATGCATCGTATTATTATGGACATGCATTGCCGAATTTAACCATTGGTCCCAATTGGAACCATCCTCCTTAGCAAAACATCTCAAATATTCTGCTAATGGTCTGTGACTACGTTCTAATGATCCATTGGCCTGTGGGTGATAGGGTGTAATGTGCATTTTTTTAATACCCAATAATTTGCATGTATCAGAAAATAACTTTGACACGAAAAGAGCCATTGTCAGTTACTAGAATTTTCGGAATATTGTGGCGTGTTATAATTTCATCATAAAATGCTTTAGCCACTGTGCTTGCTTCTGGGTCTGGTATTGCTACACATCACATATATTTTGAAAAATCGTCTTGAAATGTTAAAATGTATTTATTGCCAGATACTGTCTCGGGTAAAATTCCTACTAAGTCCATACAAACTTTATCAAATGGGCGCGTTGGTGTATCTGTTAATTTACTAAACCTAAGAAGGCTTGTACCTGTTTTTTGGTCTTGGGTACCGGAATATTTTTTACACATTCTATTTTATCGGGATCTGGCATTGCGCCTGACTCCGTGCATTTGTGCCCTAAATATACTACTTCACGCCTTAAAAAATTGCATTTTTCCGTATTTAATTTCAAATTATTTTCCCTCAATTTTTCTTACATAGTCTAATTTCGTGCTCCATTATGTTTTTTCCATACACAACTATATCGTCCAGATATACGAAACAATCAAGTCCCTGCAATCCTGTTAAAATGTGGTTCATTATTCTTTGAAACGTAGCGGGTGACCCCGTCAATCCAAATGGCATCCTATTAAATTCAAAATGTCCCAAGCCCGTGCTGAACGCTGTTTTTTCTCTGTGGCGTCATCCACTAGCACTTGGTGATAACCACTTGCAAGATCTAATGTTGAAAAATACCTACTGTGACCTAATTGATCGAAAATTTCATCAATACGAGGTATTGGAAATACTTGTTTAATCGTTGCGTCGTTCAATTTTCTGAAATCTATTACCAGTCTCCATTTTTTCTGTACGTCCTTGCCACTCTTTTTAGGTACCAACAATAGTGGTGAATTCCAAGGCGACTTTGGTGATATAATATCGTCGTATAATAACTTCTGCACCTGTTTGTTGATTTCTTCTCTGTGAATATGTGGTAATTTATATTGTTTTCGGTTGATCGGAGGTTAGCCGTCTATTGCACCCAAAGAACGAATCATTTGGGGCAACCGTCTTTTTTTGCCACCCGATTTACTTAGTTCTGTCAACATTCGACTTATTCAGTTGTTGCAACACCGCGTATCAGTTCACACAACTAATGAATACAATTGCCAATTGAAAATGGATTAAAAGTTTGTTTCTCCAATCAATGTTGCAGTTGCTTCAACTAATAGTTGGTTACGCTTCATACTATTGTTCACCACAAATGAAAATCAGTTGAGACTGACTAAATTTGGTAGATGGAAATGAATATTCGTTGAAACAACTGGTATGACGCACATATTTTTTCTATGGATGCCTTCTCTTCAACATTTGCATTTGGATCCAATTTTAATGAGTCAAATAGTTTGAATATTCTGTGTCGTATGTTTATGCTTTGTACGCTATTCATTGTGCCACTCACTGGTTCCATAAATTTATTATAATTTGAAAATTTGAGCTGTATGTTCTTATTCAATATTATATCTTTTTCTGTTGAGTTTAACACTGAAACGTAAACACTATTTTTTCTCACATTTGATATGGTTTCTCCGATATAAACTCCTGGCGAAATTTCTTGTTTTTGAATTATTACTACGGGGATCTGGTTCGTAGTGGTAATCTGGCGATACCTTTAGATCTTGCTGTTATTTTTATACCCTACACTAAGAGTGAAAGGATATATTCAGTTTGGTACGCCGTTTGTAACACCCAGAAGGAAGCATCTCCGGTATGGAAAAGTATATATATTTTTGATCAGCAGGACCTCCTGAGTCGATTTAGCGATGTCCGTCTGTCCGTCTGTCTGTCCGTCTGTCTGTCCGTCTGTCTGTCTGTCTGTTGAAATCCCTACTACTTTTAAAATTGAAGAGCTAGATAAATGAAACTTATAACATAGATTACTAATATACCTACGCTGTATGTGCGAAAATTGGCGAGATCGGTCCACTGTGACCTATGATCCGACCACTTATGTTCAAATACCTCATATAAAATGTACATATAAAGATCAATTTTTATGTATACGTGCTTAGATAAACTTTTTTGGTCAAATATATATTGATATCATGCTCAAATACATTATAATAATGTTTTCCGGCAAAAAGACTTGTGGTTCACAAAAAAAAATCGAAATTCGGTACACCTACCCAATTGTAAATATGGGTATCAGATGAATGGAAATTCTTCAGCGATTGAATGTTTGTAGTTATTTTCAGGATTCGTATACCCTGGTGACCTATATATCACTTTGAATGGTAACCACACATATGTGTAGGGTATTTATAGTCGGCTTAGACCGACTATAATTTTGATAATCCTAACTATCATAATTACACCTACTTTAAAATTTCCCATGTCATCTAACCTTCCCAACTGGTTATTTCTTCACTGTATAATATTTTATTTATTTCATCTAGTGATCTGAGTGGTAGTGTTACAATTTTATTTTTGTTTCTGTCTATAAATGTTAAACCGTTTTCCACTGCATTGATGATACACCAAATTTCGAATTTCGATTTTTCTATGCTAGTTATCTACGCTCAGCAGTACTTAGCTATTTGTTCAATATCTCAATTTCGTACAAATATATTTTATCGCATTTATTTCGTATAAAAAACTCGTGTTATCGTTTATAATTCTTTCTTATTTATATTTTTCCTAATATTTCTTGTTTTCATAACCTTTAAATTTGGTTCGCCACATGCTAGTAAATTAAAATTAATACATAGCGATCTGTGGGTACCGTTTCTTCTGTTTTCCTATTTCCTATTCATTATCACACAATACTAAACTTTTCGCAATTTATTTATAAATATATTTCCGCATTTTAACAATTAATACATCAATTTCTAATTATGTTATTTTTTCAACAAATTGTTGTGTATTTTCTTTCCCTTTCCTTTTATTAATATTGTCGTTGTCACGGGGGTAGTGACGGGCAAAACCTTATAGGTCCCTACCCAAATTGGCGAAAATTTATTTTTCCTATTTTGATTCTTCATTACAACCATTTCCCCAATTTGAAACTCAATGGGATTTAATGATTTATCGTAGTTTGTTTTAGATTTTTCTTTTACCTTTTCTTGATTTTGTCTCACTATTTCATGCGCCCGCTGTATTTGATATTTTAATATTTTGTTATAATCATCGGTGTTATATAGTGGTGAAACTTTACGTTTCAAATTAGTTGGCATATCAGAATCATAACCATATAGTGTTCGGAAAGGTGTTTGCCAATTGACACATGCATCGTATTATTATGGACATGCATTGCCGAATTTAACCATTGGTCCCAATTGGAACCATCCTCCTTAGCAAAACATCTCAAATATTCTGCTAATGGTCTGTGACTACGTTCTAATGATCCATTGGCCTGTGGGTGATAGGGTGTAATGTGCATTTTTTTAATACCCAATAATTTGCATGTATCAGAAAATAACTTTGACACGAAAAGAGCCATTGTCAGTTACTAGAATTTTCGGAATATTGTGGCGTGTTATAATTTCATCATAAAATGCTTTAGCCACTGTGCTTGCTTCTGGGTCTGGTATTGCTACACATCACATATATTTTGAAAAATCGTCTTGAAATGTTAAAATGTATTTATTGCCAGATACTGTCTCGGGTAAAATTCCTACTAATGCCCGTAACTTCAACGAGTAGATATCTATTGGTGTTCGTACCGAACAGATATCTCTTACCTATCCGGTGTTTTTCCTTCTTAACTATGCGTTGAAGTTACGAAATTTTGTTTACACGATGGATAACTAAGCACCAGTAGATATCCATTCGTTGAAGTTACGGGCATTAGTCCATACAAACTTTATCAAATGGGCGCGTTGGTGTATCTGTTAAGACCATTGGCATTTTTGTTAGCTTAGAACTTTTCTTAACTTGACATTTAGGGCAATTTTTTACATACTCTTTAATTTGTTTTTGCATACCCTTCCACCTATACTGCTTTCTTATTCGAAAATATGTTTTCAGTGTGCCAGTACTGTTTTAATTTCTTCAGGATCGGTTAATACTTGACTCGAGATTGTTTCACCATCCATATCCGTTACTGTGTCGTCCAAGACTGGCTTACTGACGTCCGGTTGTGGATCTATTGCCTTTGGTTTATTTTTAGAACGGGTTTGAACTGCCGCAATTTCTGTTTCTAATTGTGGAATCCAACTTAATGCGTCAGCATTTAAATTCTTTTTGCCAGGTTTATAAATTATTTCGAACTCGTATTCTGATAATTTGTGCCTGAACTTGGCTAGCCTTGACGTTTGATCCTTTAAATTCGCTATGCTACGCAGTGGTTGATGATCCGTATAAACCGTGAATGGACGCCCCAACAAATACGCTCTATAATTTTTTGTAGCCCATACTATTGCCAAAAATTCTCCTTCAATTGTTGAGTTCCTTGTTTCTGCATCATTCAGAGCTCTACTTGCAAATGCGATTGGTCGAGCAGAACCTGGCTCGCCCTGTGACAGCACTGCTCCTATAGCTTCTCCACTTGCATCTGTTGTCAATACAAATGGTTTTGAAAAATCTGGGTATGCTAGATAATTAGGTGAAATAATTGCTTCCTTAAGTTTTATAAATGAGTCCTGGCACTTGTCTGTCCATACAAAACTGGCATCCTTCCGCAACAGTTTATTAATCGGTAGTGTTAACCTTGCCATATTCTTAACGAATTTTTTGTAATAATTTACTAAACCTAAGAAGGCTTGTACCTGTTTTTTGGTCTTGGGTACCGGAATATTTTTTACACATTCTATTTTATCGGGATCTGGCATTGCGCCTGACTCCGTGCATTTGTGCCCTAAATATACTACTTCACGCCTTAAAAAATTGCATTTTTCCGTATTTAATTTCAAATTATTTTCCCTCAATTTTTCTTACATAGTCTAATTTCGTGCTCCATTATGTTTTTTCCATACACAACTATATCGTCCAGATATACGAAACAATCAAGTCCCTGCAATCCTGTTAAAATGTGGTTCATTATTCTTTGAAACGTAGCGGGTGACCCCGTCAATCCAAATGGCATCCTATTAAATTCAAAATGTCCCAAGCCCGTGCTGAACGCTGTTTTTTCTCTGTGGCGTCATCCACTAGCACTTGGTGATAACCACTTGCAAGATCTAATGTTGAAAAATACCTACTGTGACCTAATTGATCGAAAATTTCATCAATACGAGGTATTGGAAATACTTGTTTAATCGTTGCGTCGTTCAATTTTCTGAAATCTATTACCAGTCTCCATTTTTTCTGTACGTCCTTGCCACTCTTTTTAGGTACCAACAATAGTGGTGAATTCCAAGGCGACTTTGGTGATATAATATCGTCGTATAATAACTTCTGCACCTGTTTGTTGATTTCTTCTCTGTGAATATGTGGTAATTTATATTGTTTTCGGTTGATCGGAGGTTAGCCGTCTATTGCACCCAAAGAACGAATCATTTGGGGCAACCGTCTTTTTTTGCCACCCGATTTACTTAGTTCTGTCAACATTCGACTTATTCAGTTGTTGCAACACCGCGTATCAGTTCACACAACTAATGAATACAATTGCCAATTGAAAATGGATTAAAAGTTTGTTTCTCCAATCAATGTTGCAGTTGCTTCAACTAATAGTTGGTTACGCTTCATACTATTGTTCACCACAAATGAAAATCAGTTGAGACTGACTAAATTTGGTAGATGGAAATGAATATTCGTTGAAACAACTGGTATGACGCACATATTTTTTCTATGGATGCCTTCTCTTCAACATTTGCATTTGGATCCAATTTTAATGAGTCAAATAGTTTGAATATTCTGTGTCGTATGTTTATGCTTTGTACGCTATTCATTGTGCCACTCACTGGTTCCATAAATTTATTATAATTTGAAAATTTGAGCTGTATGTTCTTATTCAATATTATATCTTTTTCTGTTGAGTTTAACACTGAAACGTAAACACTATTTTTTCTCACATTTGATATGGTTTCTCCGATATAAACTCCTGGCGAAATTTCTTGTTTTTGAATTATTACTACGGGGATCTGGTTCGTAGTGGTAATCTGGCGATACCTTTAGATCTTGCTGTTATTTTTATACCCTACACTAAGAGTGAAAGGATATATTCAGTTTGGTACGCCGTTTGTAACACCCAGAAGGAAGCATCTCCGGTATGGAAAAGTATATATATTTTTGATCAGCAGGACCTCCTGAGTCGATTTAGCGATGTCCGTCTGTCCGTCTGTCTGTCCGTCTGTCTGTCCGTCTGTCTGTCCGTCTGTCTGTCTGTCTGTCTGTTGAAATCCCTACTACTTTTAAAATTGAAGAGCTAGATAAATGAAACTTATAACATAGATTATTAATATACCTACGCTGTATGTGCGAAAATTGGCGAGATCGGTCCACTGTGACCTATGATCCGACCACTTATGTTCAAATACCTCATATAAAATGTACATATAAAGATCAATTTTTATGTATACGTGCTTAGATAAACTTTTTTGGTCAAATATATATTGATATCATGCTCAAATACATTATAATAATGTTTTCCGGCAAAAAGACTTGTGGTTCACAAAAAAAAAAAATCGAAATTCGGTACACCTACCCAATTGTAAATATGGGTATCAGATGAATGGAAATTCTTCAGCGATTGAATGTTTGTAGTTATTTTCAGGATTCGTATACCCTGGTGACCTATATATCACTTTGAATGGTAACCACACATACGTGTAGGGTATTTATAGTCGGCTTAGACCGACTATAATTTTGATAATCCTAACTATCATAATTACACCTACTTTAAAATTTCCCATGTCATCTAACCTTCCCAACTGGTTATTTCTTCACTGTATAATATTTTATTTATTTCATCTAGTGATCTGAGTGGTAGTGTTACAATTTTATTTTTGTTTCTGTCTATAAAGGTTAAACCCTTTTCCACTGCATTGATGATTGCGTGGTTCCATAGATTATCTCGTCCAAGTATACCGTCTGCCGGAACTCCCTGATCCTGCATTATTGTATGTAACGTCAGACTGAGCCTTCTATGTTCCATATGTTGAATTTCAATTGATCCTGCGGTGGTCACATGTCCCCCAAATGCTCCGCTCAGATGCACTCCACTTTACCAAGCTAGAATCTGCACCAGAATCTACTAGTAATATTAGTTTCCCATTTTTCGCTTCCTTACAAGGAATTTCTATAAAGACATCATTTGATTTAGATATCTGTCTGAATTCCCCATGTCTACTATAAATAATGCGATTTTTCTTTGATTTTGTATATAAACTTAATTTTAATTCCTTAATATAATATTTACTCATATTTTTATTTATGCTATCAATTCCTGAAGTTATCAGATCATTTAATATCCTATTTATATCATATTTATTATGCAATCATAAAAATTTTTTTTTGTTGTTAATGCTATTATGCCAAAGACGTTCAATGTTAATACAATTAGTGAACAAAAATTATCTACCATTTTCCTACATTGATAGCGAACGTATCCGCACACGGCGTCTGATTCACAATTCCTATCTTCGTTGGCCTTATGTCGCAACTTGTCTTGGGTTCCCAGATAATTGGCCTATTCTGGGCCCCTAACAGTTTCCCTGATTGCGGGTAGACTTAAAATTTTTCTTCGCGTAACAGTTTTCCAACATATGCCCGATTCTTGCACACTATTTACATTTATTTAAATCTTTCTTATTATTATTGTTGTTGCTATTATTATTATTTCCATTTCTCCTATCGTCATTATTATTATAATTTTGACGACCTTTACTATTGGTATTACCATTATTATTGTTATAGTTATTTTCATTGTTGTAATTATTATTTCTATTATTATTGTTAGTTTTCCTATTATTGTTGTTATATCTTCTATTATTATTGTTATTATTATAATTCCTATTATTTCCATTATTATTATAATTCCTATTATTTCCATTATTATTATAATTCCCATTGTTGTGGTTATTATTACCACGAGCATTATAATTGCTATTATGGGCTTGCGTATTGTTCGTGAAGCCATCATTATAGTTGTTATTTTGCGTTTGTTGTTTACTTGTAAATTGCTGCTCTGGTTCATTTATTTTCTGTGCACATCTTAAGTTCGTTTCGTGACCATAGGTCTCACTTCCTTGACAGTATGGAGTATTTTTTCGACTGACGCACTCGTCCCGCGTGTGTCCTACATTACCGCAAAATGAACATGGGGTTTCCACTTTATTCATTTCGGTTGAATTTTTTATACCGATTTCTCCACATGTGGGGTGTGAGGCTCTGCTAAAAAGCACCTCTGCGGCACTATGCGATGTTTCTCTTACACGCCCTTTTTGTATCGTCTCCAACGTTTCTACCGCTTCCTCTATCAGTGAATCTAGTGAGTCCGCCTTATTATTTAGCATGTGTATTTTCAGTGTACTGTCCTTAAGGCCTACCTTAAAAGTCTTTTGTATGGATTTGTCTAATTCTATTAGCATAGCTTCGTCCCCTCTGCCATTATATTTTTCTTTTATTAATTCCACCGCCTTTGTTATTAGTACATTTAGGCGTCTTGCAAAAGGTCGAATTTCTTCTGTAGATCTTTAATATGTCTCCTTTATTTCATTTATCACTGAGTCTAATGTTACGGTTTTAAGATATGTCCTCTTTATTAAAGTATATAATTCATCTAATCCGTTAAATTGAATACCTTTTACTAGGTCGAATGCATCTCCATACATTCTTAGCTTAACACACGATTAAAATTCTTGAAACTCTGTTTCTTTTGTTGACTTTACCGCTAAATCACATCCTTGTATGAATTTACATACTTCTGAGGGTAAATCATTGGAGTCCGTGCCTGAGAACATCGGAACCAAATGGTTCACCATTTTTGCAATATGTTCGATACCCATTTTAAATTCAGGGAAATTTATTTTTTCTGTGTGACTTATTTCACTGTTATTTACAGCTTCCTTATGTATCAATGAGTCGTTGGTTACTAACTCTAATTCTTGCTGTAGTAGTCTATTTCTATCTTCTAATTGTACAATTCTTTTTTGTGCGTCTGTGATACTACCATACTCAGTCCTGAATCGGGCACTTCTTGAGGTTTCCGGTGTGTCTATGTAATTCCGGTTTTCAATAATTTCTACTAGTTTTCCTCTATTTTCGTCTAAGTGTTCTGCGTGATCCAAAATTGTTTTAATTTGATCTCTTAAGCAATTATTCAATTTTTTTAATTCTGATAACTCTGTCTCTAATTTTTCTTTCTCTGTTATGGTAAAATCTGTCTTAGCTTCTATTATTTCTAAAATGATAAGAATATTATGTATGCTATTCTCGTGACAGCAGTGGTTCTAATCTTTTCTCTAACTAGCTGAATGTAGTCTTTTGAACCGTTTATTCTTTTAATCTCTGTCCACAAACGTTCAATGAAAAGTCCAATTTCTCCATCTAATTTTGTTGTTTCATGTTGTGCTTTTTTTAATTCTGATGGAAGAGTTTCCATTAAACGTATCAGTTTAAGATATTTTTTCCAACGAAACTATTCTAATTTTCCAAAATTGTTTATATTTTTATAATTTTTCCTCTATCTAGAGTGTTTGGTTCTAAAACCGGCTGCGCCAATGTTAATGTCCCTATTTTATCACCTAAAAATAAGACATTTAATAAATAATAACACTTACTCCATTTCAAGTTTATCCTTTTTATAATTTTTATTTCCTTTTACTGTTCCACTTCTTGGACTCACTTCTTAATCTAATAACAACTCTCTTAAAAACTAAATAACTACAGCTTATATACTAATACTTAATCTAAGTTTCAATGCAACTTTTCCAGTGTCTTTTGCTGCTTCAGCCTAGAAACATAATTTTGGCCAATCACATTGTGTTTTGCTGCTTATGCCCAGAAGCATAATTTTAACTAATCGCAAGTTCCGTAAAGAACTCAAGTTTGATCCACAACTCGACTTCTTAACGCTGACCGTGAAAGCAACTCTTGCATAATCAGCAACCCGCGATGACATTGAATTTAGACCATCGCAAAGTCATTGAATTGAAGTCATCTTTGTTTACAAACAAATTGCACCACGTGCTTATTTTATTCAAGCTAGCAACTTGACGCTGCTGCGAATTTGGTTTATAGTTACAATTGCTGACTAAGTAAATTGTCGCCGCTTATTTTGGCAACGACCAAAAGGTGTGTCATCAAACCAACATCATTTACTTTATGTTTTAACAACAATTAGAATGCATATAATATTATTTAAATATTTAACAATTAATATTTAGCAACAGCAAATACCCACTAGAAAAATATCAATGAACTGCCATGCTATGAGTAACTGTCATAATGCTAACTCTCAACAGTCCTCCTTCCTTCGTTCTACGTCCTCCTTCTCACTCTCGGTCCTTGAGAGGTTGGTACCATCCTACCGGCTGCGCCAAATGTTGTAAAAGTTAGATTTGTAAAGTTAGAGTTCATTTATTTTACATTTGTTTATTTTACAATTTAATTAATCAGAAGACACTTTTTTATTTTTAGAGTTGAAAAGACACTTTTATTAAATTTACTATTGAAAAGAAACTTTTACTATTTTAGTACCTCCACTTGAGGTTGGTTAAACTACAATCTTTCAAATTACAACGAAAGGTATTAACAATACCTTCGTTGCAAGCTTTTCTTAAATTCTATTCTTACTATGTTCTAGTGAGTTTTTACTTTCACTCAATTTTGGTGTACGTGACTTTTGTAGAAAGTCCGACTTGCAGTTTTTGGCTGACACCAATTGCGAAATATCAAAATTGTTGGCAACGCTGCTCTGCTTATTTTAACATAGACCCAAAATTATGCAATGGAAAATTGTATTGAAAGCCTCTTGAAAGAGGTGTGGTCTAAGTAAAGCTTTAGCGCTTTGCCAAATTATTGCCAGCTTCTGTTAACTGTGCAAGCTAACCTGAAAGAGGTGTGGTATAAGCATAGCTTTACCGCTTGCCAAATTATTATCATTGTTGCCAACGTGAAACGTTGGGACAATGCTATGAACATGTTGCTGTACAACATGAGTACAACATGATATAAAAACATGATGCGCTCAACATATGTACAGAAACATCCAAAACTGAATGAATAGTGAAGAACCATAAAGAAAGGAAAAATGTATGCGCTAATTCACAACACTTCGTCTGCAACATTTGGGTTTGTGGGCAGCCAACGCCACTCAATATTCGTTTTGTACGACATTGGTCTGATGTAGGCAAATTTTCGGCAATCCGACATGTACTTGCGGGACGTAGACCGTATCCAAAACACAACTGTTTTTGAATCACACCAAAATATGACACGGTGTGGGCGGAACTTGTGGCACTGTATTATTGAATTCATCAAGCGGCAATCAAGAATAGCGACCTGTAGTTCCAGGCGTGGAATTGTCATGTCCTTGAACTCTCTCCACCATCTACTCCATTGTGTAAAAGTTGATAAGGTAACGGTTCATCCCATGACATGCAACTTCCATGTAGCTTGCTGAAGTAATTTTAAAATAATTGTAAAATTGCAAAGTAGACCAAATGGATCATAAATAGTCATAATAATACCAAGCATTTCCCTCTTAGTAGGCGCTTTTTTATGTCCAGTACGTCACTGGGTATTTTGTGAAACTGAAAGTGAAGCCAGACCCAAAATTTTATCAGTTTTGCTTTGGCGTTCTAAATTAACAATTTTATGACTGGCTGGCTGACTTTAATTTCAAGCTGTGGATAGTTAGTGACGAAATTGCGCAAAATAAATCCGGCATTGGCATTTATTTTGGTGATTGGCTTCCTTGGTGATTTGGTGATTGGCTTCATGTTCATCTCCAAAACTTATCACGAGATCATCGACATAAGTTTTATTGATAACAGCAGCAGCGCCTCTTGGCATGACATGCTCGTGCTGATGGGCGTTTGTGTTTTTAACAAATTCGACGCAACACGGTGAACACATAGCACCGAATATCATTGAATCCATAACATATTTTCTGTGTTCTGCCTCCACAAAAATCTCCTGGATATCTCCTGCGACAACAACAAATCCTTGTCGAAATTTAAATAAAATGGTAAGTAGTGACTGGGCGTGATCAGGCCCCTTCAACAAGGTAGAATTTACCGATACGTTGCTTGTAGTTGCCGCAGCGTCGAATACAATGACTAGATTACCTGGCTTGTTCGGGTTGACCACGTCAAAGTGAGGAAGATACCAGGTATTTGTCTCCTCAATCTTTGCTTCCTTATCCGTGAAAAATCTTGCGTAACTTTTGTTAATGTATTTGTCCATCTTCCGCTTATAACACTTGGCGTAAGATATATCGCGAGACATTTTTTTCTCAACCTTCAATAAACGATCTTTGGCCATTTCGTAACTTTTAGGAAAACAAAACCCATCCTCTGATGAGGTTGCGCACATCCCGCCAGACTTAAACAGCGCGACCATATTGCGAACCTGATTAGACAGCGACAGTATAGCGTACAGGCGATGTTACGAAATGACAGGAATGTTTGCTATTTTCTATTGTTGTGAACGCAAGTCTGGACGTCCGAAGTTAAATTTTAATTTGTCTATAACATTTGGTACATCGTTGGGATAAATAAGTGGTGATGTAACAGTGCGCTTGGCATCACCGTGCAAAGCTTTATGTAAACGCATTAAATTTATTTTGTAATATATCAAAATTCAGTTGTTGAATCTCCATAGCATGCATAAAACAATGGCCACTCCTCAGATCTCCCATGAAATGCTGGCAAAGGATATAGCTTTTGACCGTAATCCATTGTAAATGGCAAAACATTTCCTCTTTGCATTGTGGAAGTTTGTGGCAGATGCATCATATTAGCCAGCGGTGTTGAGATGAGAGCTGATCTGAAATATGAAGACTATGTTACTACATTCGTTGGTATAGGAGCAGTGGCAATTGGCTGATACGAATGTGATTGTAAAGCTGTTGGAACTATTCGTGTTGACATTGTCCATTGGTCGAATTAAGTGACTTTCCATTTCTCTCACTGGCGACAACACTGTTGGCCGAGTCTGCGTGCCAGATATTGTTATTTTTGTCTGTTCTCCTTGAATTACATGATTCATAGATGCTGTCGAAGTCGGCAAATGTGTTAGCGGCGATTGCTGGAATGATATTGTATTTGTAGTCGCGATATTTTCATCCATTTTCACACATATATCATCAGTTTCAAGGCGTAGCCAGTTGATCATCAATAATCCGAGTAGAATTTGCTTGGAATCACTGATACATTCAATTCGTCCGATTGCTTCATAGACCTGCGTGTTTTATTTTTTTGTTTAATGAAAAGTATTTATTGTTTTATAAATGCAATTTGTATTACAATGTGTTTGACATGTTTTACTTAAGTATTTTGCTCAACCGCTTGAGTCTACTATAACGAATGTGAAAAATACGTTGTAGCCAAGCGCAGGCGAAGTTTTTGAAAAAGATGATGCAATAGCATGCGTAGGCGAATTGTGTAAAACATCTGCCGCGCATGTGCAGCGAATTTCAGGTGGTGTTGCTAACGTAAGTTTATTTTAAAGAAGATTTTAACATTCGTAGTCGAAGACTTAATGTCGCCAACCAAGGGTCTTGAACGTTTCGGTCAAAACTTGTCCGTAATTTTTGAAATATCTACTAGATCTTTCAAATATGTCTAGCGTATTTTTGGGGAGACGGGTCGAACACAGATAAACTAGAATTGGACTCCAGTTATCTGTGTCTATATCCAACATTTGCAGGGTCGTCACACAGTTGTTGATTGTCCGTTGTAATTTTTTAATAGAGCTACCGGACTCAGACGTAACTGGTGGCAAATTCAAAACGGTCTTTATTTGAGCATTTATTTGCATTCTTTTATTCTCGTATTGTTCAACGAGATTACTACATGCCATTATAATACCATCATTGGTAAGAGGAGCATTTTTAACAATGTCTTTTGCTTCGCCCCGGGTCTTTTGATTAAGATGGAAAAGTTTTACCACATTGTTTAATCTGGCGTTTTTAATCTAGAGAGCAGAAAACATATCTCTAAAAGTGGGCCAGGTGACGTAGTCACCATCAAAATTATCCATGTCACACGGGGGTAAATGAATAGAGGGTGCAGATTGAATTGGGGTAGTTTCTTCTCTTGCCTTAGCAGTTTTTACCGGTTGCTTTAGGGTCTCCATTATTTTACCATTATTTCTGAATAATTTCGTTTCCGAATCGAACAAATGCTGTCAGAGTCACCATATTTTTTTTATTGTTTTCAATTACTGAAATAAATTCAAAACCTTGAGACAATCTCAAAAAATTCACTAATAAATGTTGGGTCTGAATGGCTTAATTTTAACTCTTTTTAAATTAATAACGGGTCAAAATACTTTTTTCAGAAAATAAATCTGAAAATGTGATTAATCTTCAAAAAATATTTTGGATTTTCACGGTTCGTATAAAATAAAGTTTTATAGCTCAATTAAGCTTTTTGGATCGCAATTTGTTAAAAATCAAATATTTTATATGAAAATTCGATAAAAGAATTAATTTTGTAAAAAAATATTCTTACACCCAGAAATAAATTCCCTAAAATCCCATTAAAATTTGTCAATAAGACAATTATTGATGTAATAGTATACAAAAAATAAATACTTTCATATAAACTCAATGGAAATGTCATGGTATCTTGTAGTATTTAATGGTATTTTCCGATTAAAATAATAATTTATCCTATTGACTATTTTTAATAGTAAAAAACTATTATTTATGTAGTATTTTTTTCTGAGTGTATACTTTATTTAAAAAATCAATAAAATGATTTTGGGTCGTTATGAATTAATTTGTAATTATTATTTTTCATTGAAAACGGGTTGGGTAATTTTTTAGAATTATTTTTCAATCAAAAATTATTAAATATCAATAAAATGAATTTTTTCGGTCGAAAAGGGTTAAAAAAGCTTTTTTGTTTATGTAAAAACAAAAATTTTGAACAATCGTTCGATTCAAAGAGCGAAACGAACGAAACGTTTGAAATACGTTCTACTAATTTTAGACGAAGGGGGCTGGAAAGGACATAATAAAAAGATATATTATTTGGGGGTTAATGTGGGTTTAAAATAGTTAAATATTGCGCAATAGGCAAAATTCAAAAAATATGGGATACATTTTTGGTTCCCAGGGGTAATTTATAAAATCCCACGAAAACACTTTTTAGTGCAGAGCGTGGCAACCCTATATACGCAACCCTAAGCAAATAAAACAAGTGCAGCGGCGAGTAGATAGCTGAAACCAGTGTGGCCAGATATTTTTAATATTTTAATAGAATAACATTCAAATTAAATAAAGTTTAATTATATTTACTGGAGAATAAATTCATTATAATTAAAAACTTATTCGTAGCCAGCTTCATCTGCCTCTTCATTAAGATTTTTTTTAGTTTCATAAATAAATTTATTAAATCGCTTCAACATGTCTTCCGTTAATGGGAGACTTGCACCAATAATTGTAAGCTCGCATAAAGTATTTAATTCGAATTATTGTAGAAAGCGTCTCCAATAACATTCTATTTCTTGTTTTGCATTTAGTTAAATTCTTAACGGAAAAAAGCGTTCTACAAATGCATTTGAATGGAGCAATGACAGTAAAATAAAAGCAAGCTTACATATATTAGGTAACATTTTGTCACCTGTTGCATTTTTCAAATTATATGATTCTTTCCAAAATTCTTCGCATTCCTAGGAATATTTTTTTTGAAAATTTCTATCCAAGGAATTGTAAGTAAAGAATCATATTCTATTTCTGCCGCTCGTCTCTCCGAATCCGTCAGATAGTGAGTAGGAAGTTCGCTAAAACTATATCTATAATGACTTAGACATTGCTCTGGTGATAAAAACATTTCGATTTTTGAAACATTTCGATGTGACTTTTCATCAATTCTTTGATTAATATTTGTATAAATGTTTGACAATCTTTTTTTAATTCTATAATATTCACTTCGTCTTTTAATTTTACAATTTCATTGTTAAGGTCCTCATTAAATTCGAGATCTGTTATTGCTTTATAACTACTTTCATTACATAAAATATCATTTATAATATTAATATCAAAAGTAGTGACATTAATATCTGTAATTTTTTGCTTGTAATTTTGCTTAATTATTTTAGATACAATTGTTAAAATCAAGGATTGAAACCGTAACCGAAACCGATATCCGTTTATAACCGTTTCATTTTTAAAACCGAAACCGTTATACGAAAATCAGAAATAAACCGATATCCAAAACCGAAATAAACGGTTTCGGTTTTATACCGGTTTAAAACAGTTTTTAAAAAAGCTTAAAAAGACAAAAAGGAAAACATATATTATTTTATACAGAAGATCTTAAGTATAAGGCATGTTTAAATGTCATTTAATAAAATTTTGAGTTCCCAAAATAATTTTTTTTGTTGTACAAAAATGCACATGTTGTTTTTTGAGAAACATTGTTTCCAAATAACAGTCTTTGGTCTAAAATTTGTTTTTTTTTCATTAATTTGTGTAACGGTAAATCGAATTAACAACAAAACACCAGCAACTCCAAACACAATTTTTTTGTTAAAACATGATTAAATTTTGCATGATATTGTTTTTTTATTTATTGTATTAGTAAAATAAAGTGGGACAAGTTTTGAAAAATTCATTTGAATAATTTTTAAATTCTTTTAAAGGATCTATTCAATAGAATACCATTTATATTTACTGGAGAATAAATTCATTATAATTAAAAAATTAAATTTATAAGTCTGAGTTTGATTGATTTATGAATGAAATTTTCAAAACGCCTAAATTTCGGACATATATATTAAGGATACTTAAAATAAGGTAACAAAAAAACAATAGTGATACAAAAAAAATTAGTAACTAATACGGAAAATAAAGTCCAAGTTCGAACATTTCAAGTATAACGGCAGATATTTATTTGCAAATATTGCAGTTCACTGAATTGTTGAAATTTAATTTCTTTGGTTTTATGGATGGAAATTGTACATAATTCTTCTTCTTTTCATAAAGTTTAAGAACATTTACCGATGTATGCTTCATGCTTTTATTTAAGGTTCGCTTCTCGTCTCTCCTCTGCAATTCAGATCATATCCCAGGTGAAGTCAAAATGTCACGATTGAATTTTTTTCTTGGCGAAATCAATTAAATAATTCATATAACACAATATTTTCACTAAAATAACAACAAACATTGTTAAATTACGTTTCCCACTTTACCCCAATATAACAATTTGAACATAACTTAGCACAATATAAACAATGTTAAATTATTTGAAAATTATGGAAAAAAAGAAATTTTATACAAAAATCGAAATCAAAACCGAAACTGTAACTTGGAACCGGTATACCGAAACCGTTTCGTAATAAAAACCTAAATCCGAAACCGTAACCGAAACGCGAAAAAAACCGAAACCGAAATCGAAACCGTTATTCGTTTAGGTTTCAATCCTTGGTTAAAATAAATGATTATTGAAATGAAATCATTTATTTTAACCAAGTCTACTTTGTTGAAAAAAGTCTACTTTGTCTCTTAATAATAATAGATTAATGTTATTTATTTGTTTAAGCAGTGGTCTTAGAAAAACAAGAACTAAATAATTACGTTTATTTTTAAAAGCGTCATATAAAAGATGAGCGGTGTGACAAATTTCTTTAAAGGCATGAATCTGAAAAAACGTTTGCAACTCAAAATATTGCGTACAAATCCGGTCAACGGCATTAAAACGCGAAGGACATGTGGCCCGTGGTCATTATCCTTGCATTCCAAGGACCTTTTTAAAATTCTGAAAAAAATCGTGTAATTTGGTTGATTTAATATAAATGTTCATGCCAAAATTCATGATTCTGATAGCATCATATTTTAAAAATTAATTTTCTAAATTTTTACAAATTTTTTGTATTGAAAAGTAAAATATTTTTCCAATAATTTTTTAACGTATTTGTAACTCTGATTTCGAAAATGGCGTCAGTTTCATCAAACAGTCCCTAGTTTTTGAGATATATACCATTTTTCGAAAAATGTAAAAAATATACCCCAAAATCAATATCTCAAAAACTATTGTAATATATGTTGGTCGTGCCCTATTCTATTTTCTGATATGTTCCTATTTTTGCAGAGTGACCAGCATTACTGCCACAGGTCAAGAGGCGCGTTTAGTGTTTAATTCAAAACACAGCAACTCTTTGTAAATTTACGTTGTCTTTTATACTTAAAATATCTTAAAACTAACAATATTTCGATTCCTTTAATTCCTATGTAACTATCGTTCTTTTGCCATGCATTGCCTAATTTGTTATTGTTATTATATTTTGCGCGCAGCGCTGCTTATTATTTGTTTCATATTTCTGTATTCGTGGCAAGTTCAATGCTCGCGCTTATTTGTTGTTGCATATTTCGGCAATCGCGGCAAGTTCAATGCTCGCGTGTGCATACAATTGTTATTGTAGCGATCGTAATAATAACGAGTCAAAGCAGTGCTTGAAACAAAGCAGCGACGCATCGTTGTTATTTACATTGCGTGCATTAGAATAGTTAAAGCTTTAGAAAGAGCTTTTATGCAACGCATGACAATACAGTGGGCAAATATTATAATAATAAAAGATAAAATTTATACATTTTTGAATTTATAAATTTTTATAACGTAATACATTATTATAATGTTTTGTTTAATTACTTATTACTTAATATTAAGTATATATTTACATTATTTAATTTTTTTCTTTTTAAATTATTGTTGTGAAATTCTTTATATTTTCCATTAATATTTACAACTGAATTTCCTCCATTACATTGTATAATTTCATATGGTCCTTTATATGGACTTTCATGCTTTTTTCTACTTTCTAGTATTATATATACGAATTCTCCAATTTTCAAATTTATTGGTTTTACATTTTTATCATAGCTCTCTTTTCTATGTTGTTTTGCGATATTAATTAAATTTTTAGTTCGTTTGCGTATTGGTCGTTATTGTAAATCGGTTCGTTGTCGTGTATTGTGTCATTCGGTAATTGTGGCAATTTGCCAAATACAAGTTCGTAGGGTGTATAATTAGTATAAACATGTGGTGTGGTGTTATAAGAGAAAGTATAATATGATATCCACTTATCCCATTCATTATCTTGTGAAAAATTAAGTAAAAATTCGTTTAAAACTCTATGGTTTCTTTCAATCGTGCCTACAGTTTGATGATGATATTGTGTTGAAAAGATCTGCCTAATATCTAATATTTTACAAACTTGTTTCATAGTTTCGTTAACAAATTCTGTACCTCTATCTGATTTAAGTGATTTAAACAACCGTATTTCTAAATAAATTGTTCTACTATAGTTGATGCAACTGTATTTGCGTCTTTAGTTTCCATTGGATATGCTACTACGAATTTCGATAGCTCGCATTGTATTGTTAATATGTATCGGTATCCATTGGACATACGCAACGGTCCAACGGTGTCGATTGTTACTATTTCAAAAGTTTTACTTGGAGTTTTCTTTAGTATGTGTTATTTGTTTATTTTTATTGCATAGATGACATTGTGATATGTACTTTTTTACCATTTTATTCATATTTTTCCAAATATATCTTTGTTTTAATTTTATAATTGTTTTTCTTATTCCAAAATGTCCTGTATAAGGTGCATTGTGGAATTCTTCGATTAATTTATATTGTGTTATAGTGTCGGTTATTTTTTTCGGTGGTTTATATATTAATATTGATAATTTTGAACGCGTTTTATTTTGTTGGCCATTTAATTTTTCTTGCTGCAGCTTATTGTATTTTTCTTTTAATACATCTTTTTTTATAATATCGAAGATTAAATCTTCTACGCTCAGTGCTAACTGATTTATATCTACATTTCGCATTTGTGATAATAGTTTCTCCAGCGTACAATCTAGATTGTGCGGATTATCGCTACATCTTACGAATATTGTATTTAGATTTTTATCTATAAAAATTGTACACTTTTTACGATTGCGTTCTATAATAAATTTTAATTTGTTTATTTTATTGACGTCATTGTTGGATGTGCATTCCACATGTGAAGTTGATCAGGCTCCTGTTGAGAAGTGAATTTATCCTTTTCTGCTTTATCTTTAGCAGACATTTTTCTTGTAATTGCTAACACATTTGTTGTTGATTTGATTTCAGTAGATACTGGAATCATTTGTTTTAAAATTTCTGAATCTATTTTAATTCGCGATAATGCATCTGCATTCGTATTCATTTTGCCTTGCTTGTATATGATTTCAAAATCATAGCTTGATAGGTCAAGTCTTATTCTTGTTAATTTTGAGGATGGGTTTTTATGTGTAAATAGTGAAACTAAAGGTCTGTGGTCTGTTACCACAATAAATTTTTGACCAATAAGGTAGGGTCTGAAAAAATGTATACCCCAATGTATAGCTAGTAATTCTTTTCGATTATTGGTTTGTTTACTTCGTGTTTGTTTAATGATTTGCTGGCAAATGAGATTGGTAAATGAGATTGGTAAATCTGTACCGATGTCTCCTTGAGACAAAATTGCACCCACGTGTGTCATTGTTATTTGTTCTTTGTGTGGCGAGTATTCTATAATCAGTTCTGTTCTGTTTTTATTGTTATATCTGAGATAACGGCAGTTTCATCTGTTGTGTTTAAAATTTTAATATGGCATATGCCTTTGCATGGTACTATTGTATTAGCTAAATAAACTCCCTTTGCTATTTCATCATTAAGGATTACGCTGTCTTCCTTAAGATTTAAATTTAAATGGTGTATTACCTCTGATCGTGGTGATACCTTAATACATTTTACTTCTTCTAAATTGGTTTTTAATGGTAGCACCAGCTCATTGTTTTTTGTATTAACAGTTATTGTGAATGTTTCATAATCGAGTATGCAAATATGTTTTATTAAAAAATCTCTTCCTAAAATGCCAATGGAAAAGTTGAATCTACGACATGAAATTCATGCTGAAATATAAAACCTGTACTTTGCAATGTTAATTCTGTTGTTCCTAACCAATAAATTTCTTCTTTTGTAATACCTGTTAGTTTGCAACTATTTTCTGTGTTTATATATTTTATGTTTTTATTTTTACATAACGAAATGTCTGCACCTGTGTCTACTAAAAATTTGAGTGCATTATTATTACCATTAAGTTGGAATGTTACGTATTTGTTAAATCATTTGAAACTTTATATATTCTTAATTCTCGCCCTGCGGTGGAGAATGGTTCGGATCCTCCTCCGGGCTTTCCTCGTTTTTTTGTAATATTCTAATGTTATTATTTCTCTGATTATTATTTCTGTAATTATTATGATTGTTATTTTAGTGAGAATTTTGGTTTCTGTTGTATTGATGGTTTTGATTTTGACTATAGTTTTGTGAATGATTGTTGTTTCTATAATTATTATTATTATTATTATTATTATTATAGTGAGCATTTTGGTTTCTGTTGTTTTGATTTTGATTATTGTGCATCCCATTTTGACTCTGATTATTGTTATATCGTTGATTTTGTGTATTATTATTGTATCTGCTATTGTTGTTATTATTATGGTTATTATTATTTCTATTACCATGATTGTTGTATCTGCCATTATTATTATTGTTATTATAATTGTTGTTTTGATGTATTGTTGTAAAAAGATTTTGGTTGAGCTGCAAACACTGTTTGCTTTATTTCGTCTCGAAGACCATTTTTAAAAATATTTAATGCATAATTTTCATTTATTTTTATAACAATTGATTTTTCAATTGTTGTAGGATTCGCGCCTAATTCTTCTATTTGTAAATGGTTTAAATCAGATATTATTGTCATAAGCTATTCTTTAAATGACGTTATCGACTCATTTTTCTGTGTAAAGTTAGAAAGTTTTGTACATATTTGTGGAATTGTTGTATTTATTTTGTAACGTTCCTTTAAAAGTGTTTTTAGTTCTTCGAAATTTGTAGGCTGAATTGCCGCAATGATTGAGGTTCTGACATTTGTACTTAATTTTACATGGTAGACAAATTCAATTAATTTTATTTTACTTGGATCATTTAGTGTATCATATATAATTTCTGTTATTCTTAAAAATTTTTCAAGTTCTTTAAAAATACCATTAAATTTTGGTATTACCTTCATCACCGTAATTGAATACCCTCTGAATCTTGATTATCTGATTGGATCTTTCCTGTCGACGTATCTGTATTTGTTATGAGTTCTTCTGTTATATTTTTTATTTTTAATTTTTCTAAAAATTCCAATAATTCGCAATAAGTTTCTTCAAAATTTGTTGAAATCTTATCTGCTTCTATTTTTTCTATATATTCTAAATTTTTTTCGAATATTGTTTAATGAGTTTCAAGTTCCTCAAATTTCTTATTTATAGATTCTAATGAGAGTTTTCTATTGACAGATTTTTTTTTAATTCTTTAATATTTGATTTAAAAGTTCGAGTATATTTTTGCATATTTCCATAATTAAAATTTATTTACATTTTGTTTTGTTAATACATAACTTAATCTAATAATTTAAGTACATATGTACATGATTTTCATGTTGGTTTTCTACTGTTGTTGTTGTTATTTTTCTTTTTTTTTTTTCTTTTTCTTTTACTTTTTCTATAGAATATACATATATATTAATGTTTACTTTTATGTTTCCTCATCTGATTCATTTTCGGTAAACCAAAATAAAATTATTTCGTTGCACGAAGGACAATTTGCATGCTTATTTAAATATTCATTGAAGCACTTAATATGAAATGAGTGACCACAAAGTGTAGTTGTAATTTTTTCATTTTCTTTGATTTTGCAGTTGCAATTACTGCAAGTATAGTAATCTATTTTTTTTTAAATATATATTCTATTAAATAAAAATAATTTGTTTTTTCTTCTTGTTTTTTTTTTTAATATTTAGTTTTTTAAAATTTATTTTATATAAAAAGTTTGAATTTTTTTTTTTTTATTTTTGGTTTTTTTCAGTTCGGTTTCAATTTCGCCGATCTCCCTCCAAATCTTCTGCGCATAGTCCCACGATGGAAGAGTCGCCTCCGTTTTCACAAGTTGCTTGAGGTGGCCCAGCCGCTTCAAACTTTTCTGCAGTTTCTCGCCTCCCTTCTTTATCTTATTTATTTTTTTAAAATTTATTTTATATAAAAAGGTTTTTTTATTTTTTTTATTTCCTATTTTTGCAGGGTGCCACAGGTCAAGAGGCGCGCTTAGTGTTTAATTCAAAACACAGCAGCTCTTAGGGGTTTTGGTTGCTTAGCTTATTTAAAAGCAGCAAGCTTTATTTGTAAATTTACATTGTCTTTTATACTTAAAATATCTTAAAACTAACAATATTTCGATTCCTTAAATTCCTATGTAACTATCGTTCTTTTGCCATGCATTGCCTAATTTGTTATTGTTATTATATTTTGCGCGCAGCGCTGCTTATTAGTTGTTTCATATTTCTGTATTCGTGGCAAGTTCAATGCTCGCGCTTATTAGTTGTTGCATATTTCGGCAATTGCGGCAAGTTCAATGCTCGCGTGTGCATACAATTGTTATTGTAGCGATCGTAATAATAACGAGTCAAAGCAGTGCTTGAAACAAAGCAGTGACGCATCGTTGTTATTTACATTGCGTGCATTAGAATACTGAAAGCTTTAAAAAGAGCTTTTATGCAACGCATGACAATACAGTGGGCAAATATTATAATAATATGTGTAAAATATAATTACACTACACTATAGTCAATATGATAAAACGGGCGTCATTTTAGAAATCAGAGTTAGAAATACATTCATGAATTATTGCAACTTTTAATGTCGAAATAAAAAATGTTTTCTGCGCTGTATTAAGCTAAAGAAATGTGTCCTAGTATTCACACTTTTTGCTGAGAATAATTTACGCAAATGCACAGATACTTCTCTGTAGTAACATCTGTCGATTCGTCGATAATTAGCGAAAAGTAAGAGTCACCGATGTCTGCTACAACGTCTGCCAATATTGCTGGGTTTAACACGTTCCGAATTATCGCAGAGCATTCGATGGTGAACTTGAGTAGTTGGTGTACTCATTGGTAATATCGGCGAAGTGATCCACCGCCCGGATGGTAGCATGTTGCGATATAAACAGAGTGTATCTTAAAGCTTCACGTTTACTTTCATTTCCCATGACTGGTTCTAAAATTAATAGAAATTACTAAAATGTAAAAACTTTGAGTCGTAAATCTTACCAAATTGATGAATTTTTATTTGCTTAATATCTATTTTAGAACAATTTTACTTGTGTTTAACATGTAACATGTTAGCATGTTAGCATGTCGCGTCAGATCTGTTTTGTGTGGCCTCAAATCGCAGTAGCACACAGCACAGTAGGCAATATCCACATTCTGCGAATTTCTTGTCAACCATCCTGCAAATTTAAAAAAAATACTAAATAGCTCATTTCTAAATTATACATTACCATAAATTGTTATTTGTTTTTCGACCTAAAACAGAGTTATTGCAAAAATATTGTTTTTGCGGGCTCAAAGTCTTGCCAAATACAAAGTGCTATGTACTGGGGGTTGAAACAAACAACAATTTCTGCATATCAAAGCCTATATAATCATTTTGTGCAACGAACTAAATGCGAATTTTCTTCATGCACAAAACAACCAGGCAAAGCATGCAAAAATTGCACCAACTTTATACTTGTCAATTGTTGTTGTCACATTGCAGCAATCATCATATAGGCTGTGGTGTTACTACAGAATCAAATACGACCACTGCACGCTTATTAAAAAATTAAAATCTCACGATTTTATGATATCTCACGATTTTATGATATTTTTAAGCGCTGTGCTCTGCGAATTTATAAATAGTTGTTTGTTTTTTGACCTAAAATAGAGTTATTGCAAAAATATTGTTTTTGCGGGCTCAAGGTCATACCAGATACAAAGTGCATGTACTGGGGGTTGAATTACTTGGGATACATTACCTTTATACTCTGGAAGTGTTTCCCAAGAGGAATTATAATTTTTCGTATATTTATTCCACTTGCTCATTGTGTAAAACCAATAAAAAACGAGTTGAGAAAGTTAGGTCACATTGGTAAGTTCGGTCACATGGGGCGGATTTTTATAGTCGGTCGGGCCCGACTATGCAATACCCTACACCTTTGGTGAGGATATTAATGTGGGATATTTAATTGCATACCTTAATTTTAAAGTTTTTAATTATGCCCATCCTCAGAATATTATTCATAAATCAGAAATTTACGTCTTATATCCCCATAAATTAAAAAATTTATATAAAAGTATAAACAACTAAAAAAAAAAAGAATAATATAATTGGGCGGACCACGCCTATATTTAAAATTTTGAAAGGCTAATATTTCATAGATTTGATTTTAATAATTTACGGATAAAATTTCCACTATGAAAACCCGGGAAATAATGAAAAAAAAAAGTGGGCGGATCACGCCCATTTTTGGACCACATATTTATAGGTGAATTATAACAATACCTTTTAAATTTTATAACTATACCTTGAATACTTTTCGAGTTATTAGTTCTGAAAGAGTTATATAAAAGTGACTTGTATGGAAGGTGGGCGTGTCCGTTGACCGATTTGGCTCATTTCCTACTTTTGGCTATAATATATTTAGACGAAATTTCATCTCATTCTGATCAGTATTTCTCAAGTTATTCTGTATTCGGACAGCAAGACAGCAAGACGGACAGACAGACGGACATGGCTAAACGGACTCGGGTAGTGATGCTGATCAAGAATATATATACTTTTCCATACCGGACACGCCTCCTAAGGGGCGTTACAATATATGCACAAAGTTAATATACCCTGTACCTCATAGGTGTAGGGTATAATTATTTGACAAACATTCACGACCACTAACAATAAAAGAATCTTGCAACGAAAATTCGTGAACAGTTCTGCAAACTAAGAAACAGCGAGTTCTGAATACTGCATTCAGCGACACAAGTGAAGGCTACTGATTAGTGCATTCAACGACCTAAGAAATGGATTTGCATAGTGCATTCAGCGACACATGTGAATGTTAATATAAACAGGTCGTTACACAAAAGTAATTTAATCAAATATAAAATAAGATCATTAATAAAAAATGGATCCGCTTAACTAAAAAAAAAAGACCAAAAAAGCGCCACGAAGCAAAAAAAAATCGCCCAATCGGCTCTTTATCGCCCAATCTGGTCACACTGGCTGAAACAAATGAAGCTAAAATGTTTGGCGATGTTGTTAAATAAAATATATTTAAAAAACGAAAAATGTGAAAATTAAAAAAAACAATTGGTTCTTTCAAATTATTTTTAATACTTATGGCGAAATTAGTTTTATTTTAAAACGATCGTTTCGTATCATACGATTCGTGATACTCGGGACGGTTTGCAAAAATATTCGATTATTTGAAAAATAATTTGCCAACCATGAAACAATTGTTTTAAATTTGTTTTCATTTCACTTTATATGGGTCGGTTAGATTTTAAAAATATTAAAATTAAAGCCAACAATTTTTATTTTTTTTATCCGGTGGGTCAATCCTTGCCAATACTATCCAAATCCCAATTGCCAATACTATCTAAATCCTTTTAATAAAGGACTAACAAATGTTCGGCTAGCGAACGAAGTAATGGCTGTGGCCATGTGTAATTGATGGTTTTCCCAACAAACATTAAGAAAATCCGCAAAGTACTCGCAGAATTATCTCAAAAAGTTGAGGTTAACGCGAAAAGTTAAACATGAGTTAATCAAAAGTGTATACATAAGCTTAACTTTGTCACCAACGCAAAGTTTATCGCAAGTAGTCCTGGCGATTATCGCAAAAAGTATGAAGCAATTTTTACTTTTAGTTGACTCAAATCTGCACTCAAGTAATCCTAGCGATTTTCAAAAAATAAAATTTATCGCAATTTTCTGATTTTTATTGGCATCAAAAATTCTTAAACATTTAAAAACCTTTATTTAATAGGACTAAACATAGCAAAATATAATGAGACGATGTAACATAATTTAACGGACCAAAAACAGTAATGGTGCGTATTTCAATACGCCCATAACAAATAACATTTTTACTGCAAAAAATTCCATTTTATAAATAGAAAGATAATGCGTTTTTTGATCAGAGTATTATACTTTGTCCTTAAATGAAACTGACGAATTATGATTAGCACCAACCAGTCCATACTTGAACTCAGAAATCGTTCAGGGCGTTAGTCGCATAATTTGGACATGATGTAATGTCAAAAATTTCCAGCAACACCCAACCGATGAGACCCTGCACAAAGCATCCCATAAGAACAATACGTCTGACGATATGTTGCTGCTACAGTTCTTGTAGACAGGAAAAACCCATGTATTTGCAGAAGGTGCACGAGAAGTGACTGGTTAGAAGCCAAAGAGTGTGGTACAGTTAATTGGAAACCTACGAGAGGAAATTAAAAGGTGTCTTAATAAAACATTTGCACACTTACACACACAGAAAAATACTCTTTTGGCATGAGGTTAATTGAACCAACGTTTCAGTGTTGTAACCGAAATACATTTGTTGTAACCTCATGTCACTAAAATAAACGTACCTTATTTTTCTACATCCGAAATGTTAGTCCGCGCCACTGCACGTTCGGTTGCCTTAACCTCATGATAGCATTTTTCAATCTGCCAAAATTGACATTCGTGCATTTGTTACGGCGATTGTGTATGTTGTTGTATCAACAAAATAAATGAAAAACGGCATCCTCATGTCTATCAGCAGTTCGGTTGCCAGTTTCTTGCCAACAATTATGGATACATGCAGAAATAAATAAACGTCAAAAATGTTCACAAGTGGCAAACAATATGAAATTCATTAATTAAGTAGAAATGCGAAATAAATATACAAATATTAATAAAATAATATATTTATTCAATACAAATTGCTCATTAGCTAGTGAAATATAATATAAATAAAATATATGTGACCAATGGAAATAGTTTTTTTTTTATATTTATTAGTTATGAGGAAATAAAAAATAAATGTATGCAGATACATGTATCTTTTCATAGTTTTTTTTTTCAGGGAGCAGGAATTAGTAGAAATACTACACACAGAAAAATCCTCTTTTGGCATGAGGTAAATTGAACCAACGTTTCAGTGTTGCAACCGAAATACATTTGTTGTAACCTCATGTCATTAAAATGACGGTACACCGAGAGGTAAACGTAGTTGACTATCAGCTAGTTTACGTAGTCACTTGAATATATTAAAAAAGTGGCTACGATTCAATATAATTATTACGGCATAGTTAATAACAAACATGACATTTTAATAAATATTTCAAATAAAAAACAATTGACGATGGTTTATTCTACACGTGAAAATCGGTCTCTAAAAAAACTCAAGTATTCTTTCCACATTTTATTTGTGAAACCATGTCGAAACAGAAACACAACACCGTCATTAATCATACCTTAATGACGGTGTTGTGTTTCTGTTATATAAAATATATAAAATTTAAATAATTGGTTATACAAGTTAATTGAAAATTACAGTTGATTTGGGCACGTCGTGCGGTGCTGAAAATAATTGAAGAATAGGTGGCACACGAGTGCCTATACAACATGATGCAACCGTTGTACAACAACACACATGCGCGGTTCGATGCATCAAACAAAATCACAGAATCTACAAAATAGTACATTATGAAATTACCAAGAACACTGAGAACTCCAGCGATATGAAATGCGAACCTTCAACATATTGGTGTGCAAAAATGAAATTACTGAGACCTCGCGAAAGGCTAATACCATGTTTGAAGTGATATGTATATTAAATGGCTTTAGCGTTTTTATCTACATTAACTAATTAACTGTTTATATTCAAATATAGCACACGCAGTTCATCAACGAATCCCTTAGTACGTACAACGAGAAGATCCACTGTAATCAGTTTAAGGCGACCTTGATTAGTTCTAAGGAGGAAACCTTGTCGCCGCATCATATGCAACTAACCAACAGGATAAAGAACGAGGAACAGGAACCGCAAAAAAAACGCAAGTCACTCAATTAAAGGACGAAGTACTGGAACGAGCATTGCAGACGTTTCAACAAAATCGCGTATACTTCATATTATTTAAAAATAATAATAAAAAGCATGGTTGAAGTATATACAGGTTAAGTCATCTTTCAAAATTCAGTCGCCATTTACTTTTTTTTGAAAACTGTTTGAAAAATTCAACATTTGTTTACGAATATTTTAAAACAAAACGTCAATGCTTTGTTTACAACTTCATAAAAACAAAAGATATTCAAAATTTTAAATTAAATAAATTTCACAATTTTGCCAACTTTCAAGATTGTTTTGGATCCAAAATAAACCACAGTGTTTGGTAAAAGTGATAAAAGTGAATGTGTGCAGTGAAATATTAACAAAATCTCCAATTTGCAATGCAAAAAAACTATAACCTGAAATTAAAGTTTAAAATGACAATTAATTTTTGTATTTTGAAATTTTCTTCTTGAAATTCTCAGCACACTGTATGTCAATTAAACATCTAGATGGTCTAACATGTATATACTTCAACCATGATAAAAAGAAAACAAAACATTTCAGTTATTTGACTTTTATTGAAAAAAAAGTATAAGTATGTTGGAAGTGGAAATAACTACGTCGAAGTGAATTTGAAACATATGTTTTTACTATGCCACGTTGTCGGGGGATTTTCATTCACGCCATTGACGAAAACGTAGTTATGAATAACTACGTGTTGCTCTCGGTGTACCATTTCTCACTATATCCGAAATGTTAGTCCGCGCAACTGCACGTTCGATGGTCGTAACCTCATGATTGCATTTTTCATTCTGCGAAAATTTGACGTTTGTGCATTTGTTACGGCAACTGGGTACGTTATTGTATCAACAAAATAAATGACAAACGGCAACCTCATGTCTATCAGCAGTTTCTTGTCAAAAATTATGGATAC